>PVJD01015711.1:0-23861 GCA_004026545.1 Mormoops blainvillei
CGATTCCTAAGAGATCTTCGCTCTTAGCAGATCGGTTATTTTTCCACACTTAAAAAAAATTATTTCATATTTTAAAATATTGCATCTGCATCCTGGCTAGTGTGGCTCAGTTGGTAGAAGCGTCATTCCATAACTGAAGGGTTCCAGGTCCAATCCCAGGTCCAGGTGCATACAGGAGGCACCCAATTGATATTCTCTCTCTCTCCCTTCCTCTCTCTCCCCCTCTCCTCCTTCCTCTCTCTAAAAAAGCAATGAGAAGATGTCCTCAGTGAGGATAAAATTTTAAAAAATATATTGCATCTGCAATTATAGAATTTACTATACTATAATCTATTATATTGTATACTATGTATAAATGATATATGATACACTTCTATTTTTTCACATGACATATCATTTATGCAAGCAACAAATATCTACTGAATGCACATTTGTGCCACGCCCTGCACTAATGCAATTAACAAAAGTAACAACATCCCTGCCTTGCAGTCAAGATGGTGGCATAGGCAAACAGGCCTTGCCTCTTTGCACAAACACATCCAAATTACAACTAAAATATAGAACAATGATCACTCAGAACCATCAGAAATTGAGTTGAATGGAAGTCTGACAACTACAGAATTAAAAAAATCCACATCCACCCAGACTGACAGGAGGGGCACAGATGCAGAACAGGCTGGCCCCACACCCACATGTGGGGGGTAAAAATTCGGGAGGGGCATCCTGGGAGCGAGGAGTCCTGGCCCCACACCAGGCCCCGCAGCCCAGGGTGCCAGTGCCAGAAGGTAAGTCTCCACAACTTCTGGCTGCAAAAATCAGTGGGGATTGAGTCAGTGGAAGAAACTTCTGGAGCCCCAAGCGGTTCCTCTTAAGGAACCCACACATGGACTCATCTACTCAGACTCACTCCCTCTGAGCTCCAGCACCAGGGTAGCAGCTTGAAAGGCACCAGTAGTACACAGGGTAAAACTGAAGTGTCTGGCATCAGGGCAAGTAGAGGCCATTGTCCCTTTGCTACCTCCCCCCATCAGAGCGGGTAGGCTGGTATCATATCTGAGACTCCATCAACACGGCTAACACTGTTTGACCTGCGTTGGAGATCCCCAGAGACTCTGCCCCACCCAATTTACAGACCCACCCAAGTTGCTTTTCCATATGAGTGGCTGGTCTTGACTCATGCTTCACAACTTCCAAAATCCTATCAAACAAGCAGCAACTGGCCTCAGTGAACCCCAGGCCTGGCACTACCATCAGCCAGATTAGAATCACAGTTTGGCTTTGCCTGGGGATCTCCAAGCCCAGCACAATTAGCAGCCTTCTCAGATTGCTTTATAGCTCAGGCAGGGTGCCCTGGGCAAAACACAGGTTGGGGCTAATCTTGGCTTGCACCACCCAGGGAAACCTCCAGGGCCAGTGCACCCACTGGACACCTACAGACCAGTCAGAGCACCACTACCCTGCCCCTGCACAGCGGATCCTCCATGGAGGACGGAGGTTGGTGGTTAAGTGGTCACAGCCAATCCTTGCAGCTGACTGGCCTGGGTAAATCCCTCCCATTGACCTACCAACAGCAACCAAGACTCAACTACAAGAAGACGGTGTACTCAGTCCACATGAAGGACGCACCTCGAGTACCCAGCTTGGGTGATAGGGGAGACTGTGCCACTGGGCCCTACATGACACCTACCACATTAAGCCAGACTTCCAATACAGGGAGCCATAGAAGCTCTATCTAATGCATAGGAACAAACACAGGGAGGCTGCCAAAATGAGGAGACAAAGAAACATGGTCCAGATGAAAGAACAAATCAAAACTCCTAAAAAGAGCTAAATGAAATGGAGATAAGCAATCTCAGATGCAGAGTACTAAACACTGTTTACAGGGATGCTCAAGGAACTTAGTGAGGACCTCAACAGCAGAAAAAAGATACCTTCAGAAATGAAAGATTCACTAATTAAAATAAAGAAAAAAATTTACAGGGAAACAACAGTAGAGTGGATGAAGTCGAGAATCAAATCAATGGTTCGGAATGTAAGGAAGCAAAAAACAGCCAATCAGAACAACAAGAAAAAAGAGCCCCAAAAAACCGAGAACAGTATAAGCAGCCTTTGGGACAACTGCTAGCATTCCAACATTTGCATCGTAGGGGTGCCAGAAGGAGAAGAGGAAGAGCAAGAAATTAGAAAGATATCTGAAAAAATAGTGAAGGAAGACTTCCCTAATTTGGTGAAGGAAATAGACCAGGAAGCACAGAGAGTCCCAAACAAGATGGATGCAAAGAGGCCCACTCCAAGACACATTATAATTAAAATGCCAAAGGTTAAAGATAAAGAGAATCTTAAAAGCAGCAAGAGAGAAGGCATTAGTTACCAGCTGGTTGCCAGATGGGAGGGGGATGCTGGGGAATGGATGAAGAGGTGAGGGGATTCAGAAGTACAAATAGGTAGTTACAGAATAGCCATGGGGATGTAAAGTACAGTACAGGAGATGGAGCAGCCAAAGAACTTATACACATGATCCACGGACATGAACAGCGGTGTGGGGATGGCCTGAGGGCGTGGGGGGTGTTGGATGGAGAGGGGTAAAGGAGGAAAAGTCAGGACAACTGTAATAACATAATCAATAAAATATAATTAAAGAAAAAAAGGAAAAAGAAACAACATCCCTGCTCTCAAGAACCTTACATTTTAATGGAGGAGAAAACCCTAGAAATGTTATGTTCTTCTCAGTGCATCACATCAGGGGGTATATGATGTAGACATGTCTGTCTTATTGTCAGTGATGTTAACCTCAAGCCCTTGATCAAGGTGGTGTCTTCTGGCTTCCTCCACGGTAAAAGTTAATCTTTTTTCAATTGCACTTAATAAATATCTTGGGGCCCTGACTGGTGTGGCTCAGTTTTTTGGGCATCATCCTGCAAAGAGTAATGCGGCCAGTTTGACTCCCCATCAGGACACATGCCACAGTTGTGATTCGGCCCCCGGTCGGTGCATATGTGAGAGGCAGCCAATAGATGTTTCTCTCTTATATCAAGGATTCTTTTCTTCTCTATATCCCTCCCTACCCCTCTCTCTAAAATAAATAAATAAAATCTTTTAAAAAATAAATATCTGGCAGAAATTACTTTGATGTTATGCAAATGCCTCATTTCTTTTCTCCTCAAACTCTTATCCACTAATTTGAGTATCTATGGGTGCATTTTTCCTGCATCAGCTATTACTGTGTTATTTCCTTACTGGTCACTTAAATTTTTCCCGGATTCTTTATTCATTTATTAATTGGAATTCTCCATAAGGGGGGAGTTGTCCCTCCTTTTTCATTTATTTATATACATAATCATAAGTACTTAGATGTTTATTTTGTTCCAAGGGTCATAACCCAGTCCTCCCAGTACTATTATTTATTTTGTTTCTTAAATTGTTTCAGTGGTTGGTTCCTGTGTCCTTTTGACATACTTCCATTCTTTCTGAGTGCTTCTTTATTTACTGGCACCATAAGATGTTCCGACTTCGTCTTGTTTTTCCCTGCTCCAGTCCTGGAATCAATCAACCATTTCTACAAGGGACTCTCATTCCTTTTATTGCAGAACAATATTTAGAAACCAAGGTCTGGATCCCAGGCGAGCTTATTATGACAGGAATCTCATTGCTTTGAGGCTCTCTCATTGGACTCAGCTGGAAAATATATGTGTGTATTCTAACTGAAACACATCTCTTTCTATCTCTGCATCTATGCAATGATGGCTTTTTTTTTCATTTTTAAAATTTTATTTTTCAATGACATTTTATACTCAGTATTATTTTGTGTTAGTTTCGGGTGTACAGCATAGTGGTTAGACAATCATATACTTTACAAAGCATTCCCCCTGATATTTCCAGTACCCACTTGGCACTAGAGAAGTTCTTATAATATTATTGACTGTATTCGCTATGCTGTATTTTACATCCCTGTGACTTTTTTAAAAAGGTTTTATTTATTTATCTTTAGGCAGAAGGGGAACTAGAGAGGGAGGGAAACATTGCTGCCAAGAGCTACATTGGCTGGCTCTCACAGGTCCCCAAGTGGGGACCTGGCCCACAACCCAGGCATGTGCCCTGACTGGGAATTGAACCAGTGATCTTTGGGCTCACAGGTTGGCACTCAATCCACTGAGCCACACCAGCCAGGGCCCCTGTGACTATTTTGTACCTGCCAATTTGTACTTCCTAATCCCTTCACGTTTTTCACCCATTCTCCCCAATCCCCAGCCCCTCTGGCAATCCGAGCAATGATGGCGGTTAAGCGCCGGCTGCCCTACGCAGAAGGGAAACATATTAGCTATTGTTTTTATTACCCGCATGAGCCCGCCTGTGGGGACGTACCAGAGAGAGCTCTTAGTCTCTAATTGTCACCTAGGGGCGAAAACCCAGAGGTGTGCACTCGGGGCCGCGAAGCTTCGCTCAATCGGTCTCTTTTCTTTTGGGTTTGGAAAGCACGGAGGAAGCTTTTGCCATGGTTTGGCTTCTTGCTCTTTGGTCTTAGATCCTTCATACCGACTCCTCATGTGGGACCTAGTTAGGCTTTAACAAATCATTCAAAGCTCCAACATTCACGGCACAGACCGCCTTTGGCCTGCTCTTAATTCCTTTTCTCACCTCAAACTATGGGAAACACCTTCAAGCGCCAGCAGCATCGGGCCGCGGGCGTGCGGTCCACGTGCGGTGGGGCCTGTTGGTTTCCTCCACGTTCAGATACGTCGGCGGTAGCACCAAACTGAGACCTGGGTCCCAGCTCCGCCACAGTGCTAGCTGTGTGCCTTCGCGGATAAGCCGGGGCACGTTATTTAAATTCTCTAAGCCTCAGTTGTCGCCTCGGTAGAATGGGGACAGCAGCAGCCCCCCCCCCCCCGCCCGCGTCAGGCTGTTATACAAGCGAATCACCCATACGCGGAACGCGCCCAGCGCGCTGCCTGCGTGCGGCGCCTCGGGTTCAATAAACAGGAGCTGCAGCTGCTGTTATTTCCGTGAAAGGGCAGTTCTTGTGCTGCCACAGGGCGTCAGGCCCTTCCTGAGGTACAGACCCCTTCCCCAGGTCAGAGGGATCCAGCTCTGCATGTCTCCGGACAGGGCGCTTCGGCCTCAGGTAAACCACCTTTTCTTGTAGGCCCTCAGGAAGGTCAGGGAAGGCCCAGTCACAAGGCCTCTGAGACTGTTACCTGAGGTGACATGAGGGAGGAAGGCCTTCTCGAAATCTCAGGGTCAGGGATGTCTTGGGAGAGGGAAGGAAAGTAGAGGGCATATTCAGTTCTGGGCTTCTCTTTGAGACCAGACACAGATCAGCCTTCCTCTCACCCTTTCTCTCTCCTTCTCTGCACCCCCTTCCCCACCCCACCCCCACCGGCAGGACTGGAGAACTGGGTCTGGGCTGAGGACATGGCCTTTGTCCCCATGGCGGTACCCTGGAGCCCTGAGCACCAGATGCAGAGGCTGCAGGTGACTCGGAAGCTGCTGGAGACAGAGGAGCAGGCCGCCTTCCCCCTGGGAAGGGCCCCCCCTCGCTACCTGTACCTGGCCAGCAACCAAAGCAACAAGTGGGGTCACCCGCGGGGCTACCGCATCCAGATCCGCAGTTTTGCTGGAGAGCCGCTGCCCCAGAACAGCTCCATGGAGAGAGCCTTCAGCTGGGGGAGGTGAGCGGGGGTGCCAGAGAGGCTGGGGGCATTGGCTTGTAGGAGGGGCCCCATGTTGCTGAAAACCCAGGTTCTCCCTCCTCCCGTGGATGTGCCTACACACACCCCATGCAAACAGTAGCCCTGTGACCGCAGTCTTTAGCCATTTAAAATGAGGCCTCTGACTGGATGGATGAATGGAGAGATACCTGCAAAATCAAATACAATGAAATGGTAAAGGTAGAATCTGTGTTATGCGTATATGCGTGAGTTTTCACTACACTATTCTTTCAACTTTTCTGTAGGGTTAAAATGTTCATGATAAGGGTTCGAGGGAGAAACAGAATAAGAGAGGAACACAGATCTGAGGGAGTAGCCCCTAAAATCCAGGCATTTGAGATACTAAAATTGGCCTAAAATGGGAATCGAGCCTCGTCCATGCATTTGCATCCAGGACCCAGGCTCTGACCGAGATGGATACACGTGCGACATTAGGACCTGAAGTCCAAACGAGGGGCCAGTTGACGTTTGAGACACAGGATGCTGAACAGACGTGGGAACTCTATGAGAGAGCGTTAGAGAGACAGGGAGGGAGAGTGGGCAGAGAGCAGAGAACGGTGACGGGGCTCACTACCCGGGACCTATGTGCTTATTTTTCCTTTCTGTTCCTTCTTCGGGGTGGCTTCAGACAGTACGACAGGTTGAGGACCTTGTGGGCCTAATCCAAATCTCCTGTAGGTACCAGCTGGCTGTGACCCAGCGGAAGGAGGAGGAGCCCAGCAGCACCAGCATCTACAATTTGAACGACCCTTGGACCCCCACCGTGGACTTCACTGACTTCATCAGCAACGAGACTGTTGCAGGGCAGGTCAGTTGGGGCGCGGTGGCGGGAGCAAGGATGAAGCCTCTTCACTCTCTCCCAAGCCGAGGTCCTCCAGGATCTTTAGAGCCCACTAAGAAATGAAGCTTTACGATTTCGCATTTTTCCTGGGTTAGTAGGCGGAATCATTACATACAAGGCTGCTGTCGGAGGCAAATGTATCTTCAGCAGTCAGGCCTCATAATCCTCTTCTTTCTCCCCTGCTAGGACTTGGTGGCCTGGGTGACAGCTGGTTTCCTGCACATCCCACATGCAGAGGATGTTCCCAACACGGCGACTGTGGGGAATGGCGTGGGCTTCTTCCTCCGACCCTACAACTTCTTTGACCAGGACCCCTCCTTCGATTCTGCCGACTCCATCTATTTCCGGGGGGACCAGGATCCTGGGGACTGTGAGGTCAACCCCCTGGCTTGCCTCCCCAAGGCTGCTGACTGTGTCCCCGACCTCCCTGCCTTCTCTCATGGGGGCTTCTCTCACAACTAGGTGGTCCCTGGGATGGGGATTGTGTCCAGGGTCTTCGGGACCAGGGTGTGTGGGAAGGGGGAGCAGTGGGTAGGCACCGAACCAGGGAGCCTCTCTCAAACTAAGACCCTCTCCTCCCCTGTCCCCAAGGTCCTGTCTCCCATCACCCTCCTTAGCATCCCCCTCCTTACTGGGAACATCCTGAGCCTGTGATGCCTGACACGGGGGACTCAGCTTTGTTGCCGCTGGACCTGCTGGGTTTCTGTCCCAGATGGGAGAGGAATGACCAGCCGGAGCTGGAGAGATGGCCAAGCTTTGCCCCAGACGACTTGTTTTCTTCTAACAGTTTTTTAATGTCATTTTTTACAAGGAGATATAATTCACATGCCATAAAATTCAGCCTTTTAATATGTATAATTTAGTGGTCATTAAGTCCAGAACATTTCCATTACCTCAGCCAGAAATCCCATACCTAGCAGTCACTTCCTAATTCCCTACAACCCCTTCCCAGTCCTAGGCAACCACCACGCTTTCTGTCACTGTAGATTTGCCTATATTCTGAACCTTTCATATAAACAGATCGATACAATATGTGGTCTTTTGTGAACGGCTTCTTTCAGCGTAATGTTTTTGAGGGGCACCTATTATGTAGCATGAAACAGTCCTTCAATCCTTTATGGCTGAATAATATTCCATTGTATGAATGTTACCACATTGTGTTTATCTGCTCATCAACTGAAGGACATTCAGACTGTTTCCACTTTTTGGTTATTATAGATAATGCTCCTGTGAACGTTCTTGTACAAGTTTTCATGTGACTTACGTTTTCAATTCTCTTGGGTGTAAATCTGGGAGTGGAATTTCTAGGTTTTATTTTTAACTTTTTGAGGAACTGCCAGGCTATATTTTTAAACAGGATTTTATTTATTTTTAGAGAGACGGAGGGGAGGGAGACAGAGAGGGAGAGAAACATCGGTGTGAGAGATGTCGATTGATCGGTTGCCTCTCGCACGCCCCTAACTGGGGACCTGTCCTGCAACCCAGGCATGTGTCCTGACTGGGAGTCAAACTGGCGACCTTTTGATTTGCAGGTCGGAGCTCAATCCACAGAGCCACACCAGCCAAGGTTGCCAGACTGTTTTCCAAAGTGACTGGACCATGTTTTTTGTTGTGGCTAAAACATACGTAAAATTTGCCATTGGACCATTTTTAAATGGACAGGTCAGTGGCATTGGGTACATTCGGAACCTTTTTGCGGCCTGCTCATCTCCTCCTCTGTCCTGGGTCTCAAATAGGAAGGTGAGACCTCTAGAGACCAACCGTTTTCTCAAGCCCTGGGGTAGGGTCCCTTTCTAGCCTGTATCCCAGCTTTTGGAAAGATGCTTCTCTCTCTTCATTCCATGTCATCCTAGTACATTCCTTTTCTGTTCCTTCTTCCTCCTCTTCCTCTTGCTACTTCAACTTCTACTCCCTGGTCTTCCATCTGAGGTCCTGGGGGGATGTCCCTGCTGCTTCAGGTCCTGTAATTCTCCCCCATCCCTCAATTCTGGTACCCTCCTCTGTGCCTGGGCTGGGGAAGCCTTGGGCATGCAGAGCGCTGTCTTGTGGGAGAGAAAGGCAATCCCTGGTTCTCTCCTTATAGGAGACATTTATCTCTGGACAGCTTCCTTCATCTTGTCTCCCTGCCTCTCACTACCTGAACAAAAATGTTCCTCCTGTCACCTTGTTGTCTGTCTACACTGCCAAGTACTCTTCTTTTGAGCTCCGGCCATTTACATAGACCATGTGGAGTATGCTTTTGAGAACAGGTAGGATGGTCAAATGACAGCAGCAATTTAGGGAG
Source organism: Mormoops blainvillei (assembly GCA_004026545.1). Classification (NCBI taxonomy): domain Eukaryota; kingdom Metazoa; phylum Chordata; class Mammalia; order Chiroptera; family Mormoopidae; genus Mormoops; species Mormoops blainvillei. Next base: position 8,834 of record PVJD01015711.1, read on the forward strand.
CTTTTTTTTTTTTTTAAGATTTTATTTATTTTATTTTTAGACAGAGAGGAAGGGAGGGAGAGAGGGAGAGAAACATCAATGTGTGGTTGCCTCTCATGCGCCCCCTTCTGGGGACCTGGCCCACAACCCAGGCATGTGCGCTGACTGGGGAATCGAACTGGCGACCCCTTGGTTCACAGGCCAATGTTCAATGCACTGAACTATACCAGCTGGGACCAGGAGTTTTGTGGATGAAATGTTAAGATCACCTGTTCCCAGGGCCATGGATGACAGTGGCCTCTATTACTGTACAGCAGTCAGGATAGATGACCAGAATGTCGCTGAGTATAGGAATCAAAAGCCTTGGGAACTCAGGCAACCAAGCCAGGAGCTACCTGATCATTGCGGGGCTGGGTGGGGGACAAGCAGATGAGCCAGGGTCATTCCAGTAGGGACCGGCATGGCCTAGTCAGACAGTGGGCTCCAGGACCTCACATCACCGCTGTTCCTCTTGGGGTGTGGACTTTGGATAAGAACTGGGATATTTTCTAGGAAGGGATGTGGGGGCAGGAGTAAGTGGGGAAGAGGTGAAGTTCAAAGAGCAAGCTTTCTCAAGTGCCTCCAGGCCAGAGAAACCCGCGTGGTACACAGTGTCCACCGCTCTGCTCCCAAGGCTTTCCCACTTGCCTCAGTGTCTTTTCCAGAAGGGGGGGCCTTGAGGTTAGGAAGAAGGATCTTCTTTCCCAGTGGGAAACCCAGGCCACTGACCCAGCTGCAGGGGAGGACAATGACCAGGCAGACCCTGGGGAGTTCAGGGCACAGAGATTTGGTCCAATTCAGCTTGTCACCAGAAGGCAATGGCACCCTGGGAGCTCAGAGACCAAGGAAGTACTGTGGGTCCCTCAGGAGCTGCCTGGACTCCAGGCTCAACCAGGTGAGCTGGAAAGAAAGGAAGTTCTGGCAAAGGGGTCTTCAGACCAAGACTAAACCCCATGGGAGCCACGTTCTTGATTCAAGAATAATAGCAGGATATGGTGACAAGTGCTCACCGGGGAAGGGGCTCAGGTAGGGCCGCTTTGCTGCTGCTGCTGGTTCTTCTGTCCTCTTTGCTTGACCCTCTCAGCCCAGACAAGTGCCACGTTTTGGCTTTCTTGTCTTTTCTTGCTTAAAGAAATCTGGACCATGTTGGAGGAAAATGCTCCCAAAATAAGCACTGTGGAGGAGCCAAGGGTCCTTCTCGTGTTCCAACTCTGCCCCTCCAGGTGCAGGAATGGGGAGAGGGGACCTGTGGCCCTAGGCTGCGTGGGGGACTCTGCTGCTGTGGCCCACCTGCTGACCCATGAGTGTGTGACGCGGCTCCCCAGTGGGGCCAGAGGACACAGCTGGAGCCGCCCCAAGGGAGTATGTGCACAGAGAACCCCCCTGGAGGGCTCTCCTGGGAACATACCTTTCCAGCCAGACCCTGAGGAATGCAGCCCAGAGAAAACCAGAGGGTCAGAACAGCAAAGTTCTAGGCGGAAGCTGGCAAGTGTGCGGGAACCTTGGGGATGTCGGCCATCCAGGGACCTTGGACATACAGATTCCATCGAAGGGGCCTCAGATCCCGCCCCCTACACACACACACACAGTGTCAGCGTGGGCTCCCTGGACTGGCCTCTTAGTGGTACCGGCCTCATGTTCCCACTCCAACACTTGGCCTGTGACTGATGGTTGACTGTGTTGGCTCCACTTGGACTCAGGTGAGTGCCTGTATCTTTGGTACCTTTCCTCCTTCCCACATCTGGATCCTGAGAAGGAAAACAGACTATAGCATTCTCAGTGGGGCTTGGGTCTCCGACACCTTCCCACTGCGTCTTTCTCATGCTTCTTGACCTATGTGCCAGTATAGGATGGGGGCTCCTCCTTTCTTGAAGACCCTCAAGGAATGTGATGTCTCAGTCTCTCCCACTTCTCCCACTGAAATGGAGCCCAGTATGGTGGAGATTATGCTGGATGAGCTGATTTTCACCTGTTGCTTCATTGATTCCTCACAACAATCTGGAGAAGCAGATATTATTATTCCCATTCCACAGATGAGGAAACTAAGATTCACAGGGATTCGGTCACTCGCCCCAAGTCACCTGACTGGTAAGTGGTGCGGCTGGGGACTGAACCCAGGTCTTTATGGTATTATACCTGACTGCCTTCTGGGTACCACCGCTCTTCTTCACTGACTGGCAGTCCTGGTTAAAGAATTCAACAAGGTCATGCTTGAGAAGCATTTGGCACTTGATCTGTGGTAAGTGAACCTCTAAGAGCAAAATCAGCATTCAATGGACCAGAGCAAAACTATGCACAATTGCCTTAAAGCAAAAGCCCTCAACCTGGGCTGTACCTGAAATCACGGGGGCACTTTTGAAACTCTGTATACTCAGGTGGCACTTCACACCAATACAATCAGTCTCTGGAGGTGGGGCTCTGGCATTAACAGCATAAATTTTCCCCAGGTGATTCTAACATGTAGCCAAGGTTGAGAAAACCCTGGGACAGCAGTTTAGTTTCAAACTCTCCAAAAGAGCCTGACCAGAAAGTACAAAATACATAAAGAATGTGTCTACCCTGGTTCGGTGGCTCAGTTGGTTGGAGCATCATCCCCTACACCAAAAGTGTTGCGGGTTTAATCCCCTGTCAGGGCACATGCCTAGGTTGTGGGTTCAATCCCCAGCTGGGGCGCATACAGGAGGCAACCGATTGATGTTTCTCTCACATTGATGTTTTTTTCTCTCTCTCTCTCTCCCCACCCCCCCTCTTTAAAATCAACAAACATACCTTCAGGTAAGGATTAAAAATAATAATAATAATGTGTCTGTCAGAAGCTACAGAAAAGGAGCGTTACAGAGTCTGCCCCCGCAGTGACAATCTGACAATGTCTGCAGCAGAGGACCTGGCACAAGGCCAGTGCATGGCCAGCCCCGGAGGCACATTAGCCACGCAGGCGGCCACACTGGACCCTATCAAACCTATCTCATGACACACAAACTCGCAACTATCAGCAACTGAACCTAAAAAAAACAAAAACAAACTAAGCAAACAACCAGAACAGGAACAGAATCACAGAAATGGAGATCACATGGAGGGTTATCAGTGAGGGGGAGGGGGGATGGGGGAAAAGGTACAGGGAATAAGAAGCATAAATGGTAGGTACAAAATAGACAGGGGGAGGTTAAGAATAGTATAGGAAATGGAGAAGCCAAAGAACTTATATGTGTGACCTATGGACATGAACTAAGGGGGAGTGATGCTGGTGGGAGGGGTGTGCAGGGCAGAGGGGAATAAAGGGGGGAAAAATGGGACAACTGTAATAGCATAATCAATAAAATATACTTAAAAAAACAACCTATCTCATGACCAGCTGCTGATTTTGACTCGCAGCTCCATGGGCCAGTTCCCCACCACACCTTGGTCAGGGGAAGAAGTGGGTCAGTCAGTTATACCTCTTGTGTAAATGAACCAGTTGGTATTCTGATAATAATTGCTGTTGCTTGACAGTTAGAGTAATTGAGGGCTAACCTTCAGTTGTTAGTTTGGTACATTGAGATCTTCCCTGAGAGACAATCTCAGGCCTTGTTGGCCTTGGTGAGCTGGCGAATTTGGTTTCCAGTTTAGGTCCCTCCCTTTGGTTGTGGGGAATGCACCAAGAAACATTGTGAGGCATCCCAGAGACAGCCAGACGCGCCCGATAAATCCACACCAGCCTCGCCATGGACTTCATGTCTACCTTCCTGAATAGACACTCATTATAAGGGAATTTCCTGCTTCCTTCCTTCCTCCTCCTATAGCTTTTTCCTTGGCCAACTGTCGCTTAAAAATCTTCAAAGTTTTTGACTCTCCAGGGCACATTAGTTTGTTCACACCGGGTTCGCACCCCCTGCCATTTTGATGCCTGGAACGCGCAACACTCATGACCCTGTGCGCTTCCTCAAACAGGTTGTCCCCATCCACTTGTGCTTCTGCCCATGCTCTTCCTCCTTCCTTCCTCTGGTTCCTTCTTCTTCCCCCTCCCCCTCCTCATCTGGCGATGCCTTATTCATCAACTCAATATCACACACACACACACACCTTTCTCTGTTCATTGCTTTGTTCTCCCTGCTCCCTTAGAACTTTAAACAAAACTCTACAATGGAAGTTCACATACCAAACTCTAGTTCATTGTCTACAATTCCTCTTGTTCCTCATCACAGAGCATGAGCTCCCTGGGACAAGAACCATGTCCTGTTGGCCTTGGCACCTTGGTGGCCAGCATGGTGTCACACCTGTTTCAGGTGCCCAGCATGATGCTACACCCCTTAGAAGTACTTAAATACGTCTTACTGAAATCTGAGAAAAACAGTAACAGTTGTTAGAGTCAAGTGAGTTTTTGCCTTGTAAAGAGCCATTTCATATCCAGTCTCTCGTTTGACTGCCTCAAATAAAGAAGATCAAAGAAAGTCCAAAGATCCTTAGTGAAAAATCACACTGGCTGCACCAGTTCAGCCGGGACACAGGGTCAGAGGGCTATACTGACACGCTGAGCCCCAGCATCTCCTCTCCAGATGAAACCTGCCCCGCTAGAATCAGCAACCCAGCAAAGGTTGTAGGAAGGGGAAGATGGGACAGGAGGGGCCCAGGGCCCGGGGCAGCTCTAAGAGGACACGGTTGGGTAAGTTAGAATCACAGTCTGGGCGTTGGACCCCAAATGCTATAGAATTTGGATGCATGTGGGGAAAGGTGTTTCTGAGGGAGCAAATCAATGAGTTAATGTTTTCCTCATTCTGCAACACGGTGTAGAGGTTTATAGTGTGGCTCCTGGAGCCAGATTTCTGGGGTTTGGACCTGGTAAGTGTGACCTTGGGTAACTTATTTAACTTCTCTGGGCCTCATCTTCATCTCCTGTAAAAGGGGGACACAATTTTTATGAGGGTTAAATGAGTTAATCTGTATAAATTTTCAAGACTAGCCCTTGGAGTATAGCAAGCGCTCAATGAAGACTAGCTATTATTATTTAATATTTTGTTCACCAGCATCTACTAGGTGTTTCAGTTACTGCATAACAAATCATCCTGAAAAACAGTGGTTTAACCCATCAAACCAGGTTATTTGGTCATTATTCTGCAGGTCAGCCCTCTGAGCTGGACTCAGCTGGGCCGTTCTTATGCCAGAGTCGCCTGCATTCGCCGTCGTTAAGGAAAAAGAAGGATGAGAAAAGGCCAAGGAGCAGATCTGAGAGTGAGAAGGTCACAGCGACTTCCCAGTAGAGCAGAGGCTGCGGCTGCGCGGGGCTCCGGGGCACAGCAAGCACCGTGCCCTCTGAAGTTCAAGGTCGGAGAGATCTCCTGGACTTGCATGATCCCGAGGCTGCCCTTCTTCCGCTTCAAACCTATTAAACTGAAGAAACTCTTTCAAATCTTCAAAGGGAAACAAACGCTGACTTTCTTTTCTAGCCCAGAGGGGAGAGGCGCGCCATTCTCCCCGGGCCGTGTCATTTTCTCTCCTGCCGGCTGGCCGGCAATCAGGCACTGTCAGGACCCGCGTCTAAGGGAGGCGGGCGTCGGTGTACGGACTGCTATTTACTGCCTAGCATAGCTCTGCTGTGTTTTCATAGCTCAGAATAGCTCCTTGGACCTCTCCAGGCCTGGGGCGGGGGGGCCGGTGGGGGGACCTCACTGTTTGTTTTCATGACAATTCCGGGCCTCACCTCTTCCTCTTTCTCTGCATCATGGTCCTCATTTGAGAACTCTCAGAAGGGGTAAGTTGTGGGTTAAGAGGGTCCAAGACTACTAATTTCCTAATTATGCTCCCCAACTGGGTTCCAGAAGACAGAAGGACAATAACTGACTGTACAACATGGGCATTTTGGTTGGGATAAAAATTCCACGGCTCTTAAAGAAAGGGTTGATTAAAGGACTACAGGGGCAGAGGCTGGGGGAGAAAAAAAAGTGGGGGGAGAGAGGGTGGAAGGGATGACCCCCTCCCCGATCCGGATCCTGGCTGGACGCCGGGCCCTACATAGGGAGCTGACTTCTGACTGAGAATTGGGAGGGGACCTCTCTGACCCTGGGTGCAGCTCAGGTCTCAGCCGAGTTCTGGCAGCACCAGTGTTTGGGACGTACCCAGAGATGGGAGGAAAACTGACTTCAATGAATGCTCTTTTGAACTCTTTGAATTTTTTTAAACCACGAGAATGTATTACTTTTGAACCTATTGTAATTTTTAAAAATAGGAGCAACACCTTTTTCTTCTGGCAACAAGGACTCGTTTACCTCGTTAGGCCACTAAAAGTCAGGCACCGCCTCATTGGAGCCACATTCGAAGGAGCACCCCAAGTTGGAAAATGTTAGAGCCGAAAGGAGGGTGAGAGTCACCACGTCTCATCGGACAGCTGACCAAAGTAAAGTCCAGAGAACTCTAGTGACCTGACCAAGATCACACAGCTCTTTATCTTCCCATTTATCCTTTCTCTTTTTACCTTATAAACCCTAGTGTTTGCGATGAGGGGCGAATCTCAGTGGGCCGCCGGCTGAAAGCCTGAAGATGTTTTCTGAGGGTCTCCTCTGGGCAAACATACCCAGCTCTTGCTCCCCACCCGTCCCCAGTCCCTACCTTGCCCCCCACCCAACCAGGCAGAGCTCTGACTGTCTGATGACATAGTCTCTCCTTTTTTTCTTTAGTTGGCCCCAATTCTTTCAAAGAATCTGTGACACGAAGCAAGGAGGGACAGCAGGTTGGGGCTGGGTCTTTAGCTCGCATTTCCCATCTCTCCTCAGACAGCCCCTCTTTGCCTCTGGGGTTCAGGCCAGGAAGAGGTTTCTCCAAATAGCCCCAACCATTACTTTAGAGGCTTACTTCCTTCAACGTTGCCTCTGCTATGCACCATCAACCAAGTTCAACTCCTGGCAGAAAGGATCAGACTCAACAACAAGGATGTGTCCTAGCTGCCAGGGTGGGTTGGCACTGCCAAAGGGTTGATTGTGAGTTGGAGAAGTGTCACCATCAGGTCATGAGGGAACTGATTGGCCCTTTGTGGGAACAGGATATTCTCTGGGGGGAACAACAGCTTCTTTGGGGAGGTGGTTAAAGAAGATGGAGGAGAGGGAGAAGAAGGTCAGTCTGCAGTTGGAATCCCGTAAAGATTCCAATGATTCATTTAGTTTTGGTAAGAAGCAAACCCTGCGGTGGCAGGAGGAAGGTAGTGAGCAGGGAGTTCTCAACTGTTTACCATGAAGCAAATGTCCCCTGGTATTTTTCTGCGGACAAAACGTCCAGCCCATCCTGAGACAGAGAGCATGCTCCCCGCAGCCGGTCAATAAGTGCACAGTTCAAGGTCCCGAAGCTGAACTCTTCTCACCGCCCCAGAGATAAGTCAGCCATTTTCACTGGCTAACAATGATTAATCTGCCTCCCCCTTCGCCTACTTTCCCCAACATATTTTTCTGTAAAAAAACAAACAGGGTCACTCACTTAAAAGGTGACAGCAGTCGATCTAACCAGTTCCTACTATCTAACCCTAAATACCTCCCCCATTGGTCAACTCGTAGGGAAAAAAAAAAGTACTCAAAAAGAAATAAACAACCACCGAAAAACGCTGTACATCTCGCAGTTTGGGTTGTAACCCTTTGGAGAAATCTCCCCCACTGCTCAGACAAAGCCTTGGCTTGAAGCTGGGATTTGCATCCCTGAATCGGTGTCCAGAAAAGACCCATTCTAGAGGCCATAGCTGAGCGAAAACGCCACTCGTCTCTCAACAGAGCCCAGGGCCCCCACCAGAACAGAGGATTTGGCTGTAGGTAATGTCAGAATTTATTTTTGGTAATAAAAGCAATTTTTGGACGAGATGTGTGGTAAATTATGACTCCTTCCTCTCTTTGCTTCCCCGTCAGCAAATAAACTTGTTTGAGTGAATGAGTCAACATCGGTCTGGGCGGAGAAGGTGCCAGGACGCTGGAACCGGCTGCGCTGACTTCACAGCAGACCAGACTGTGCTGTCTGGTCCCTTCCCTTCATGTTCTTCCCAAACCAAGATCCCCAAGCCTCTGGATTTCTGTTTGCGGAGAAAGTGCCCGAAGGCTGTCCAGCTAGTGTTCCCGTTGAGGTGCCCACGTAACTTTCCACCTTCAGACTCAGTTAATCATTTTCCCAGAGGCCAGCAGGAAGTCTCAAGCCATCTCCACCGGGAACAAAATGATAGGGAGCTCAGTGCTATTTGTACATATGGATTCAGTTTCAATCTAAAGATCCCCCAGTTGACAAGGTTAGTTGTGTAAATGTCTAACTTCCCTGCTCCAGTAGAGTGTGAAGGTGCCAGAGGACAACCAAGATTTAACCTGGAATTCCTCAGAGGGCCAGGCATGGGGCTTTTGCTCAGGGAACGTCTGTTGAGTTAAACTGGAGAACTTCTTGAGAGGGAAGATGACAGGAGTTAGAAGGAGATGATGGAATCCCCTCTCTGGAGAGCGTTCTTTAAATGAGTGAACGCTCATTGAAAGCTTCAGCAGCTCAAATACTTCATCCACGTCATTCACCTCAAGTATCCACAAGTCCTCTGAGCATTTGAAGTCTCCACAGTTTCTCTCTTCAGTCAGCTTTCTAGTAGGTTCAGATCTTTACGGGTCTCACCTCTTTCTGCACGTGATAAAAATGTTCTGGAGGCAGCAGGAGAGCGCTGCCAGAAGGTAGAGAGGTGGAAATTAGCAAATCATCTCCCGACAACACACAAGATACACAACTGCTCGGACCAGAAGGGTCCTCCTGCCAGGCGGGCTGCCTGCCGGAGGGGCTCCACCTCTGCCCTGTGTGCAGATATCAGCGCCATCAGTTGTCTTTATCAACACAAGCCTTCTCCCTGAGGCTCCTCCAAAAAGCAGGGCTCTCCGCTGCCCCACCCCCATATGTTGAGCACACAGCCCCTAGCAGCCCTGTGGAGAACCAGATAGTGGCCTTTGAGTCTTTTGTCAGAGGATCTGCCCCATTTGCCCTCAACTCACCTCACATCATAGAAACTCCAGTCTGCAGGGATCACAACAGTAGTTACTCAACACTTTCGAGGAAGGCTTATCTGGGTGGAGGGAAGAGGCCATCTCTTCCAGTGGGGCCCATTACCTGTGGCCTAGCAGTCCTGATAATACAGAGCACCCTCCCCCACAACACTGCCAAAGTCATGGTTTATTTGTAGCCCACCCACAGCCACTGCCACCATCACCTGCTCTCCAGGCTGCGCATGGTTAGATAGGGTTGCTTGGACCGGCAGACACTGTGTGGTCAAGGGCAGCTGCAGTCTGCCTGAGGTGGGGGCGGAGCCCACGGGATTGGGGCTAAGATGCCAGACCCTACCTCCCGGATGGTGTTTTAATCATTTCTAGCATGGAATGCTGTCTACCTCTGCTTCAGACTCTTAGTTCTGAGTACTTTTTCCCTGTCCCCAGCTCACCCCTTACAAGGCAATATGGACTTCCTAGTGGGAAATTCAGGCGGACTTTTTAAAGTTTTGTTACCGTTGGCTCCCCTGCTTGAGAACCTGCCTCAGTTCATTGCCCGACTCGGCCCCTGCTTCCTTCGGAGCCCTCACGGACCCAGGTGAGAAGTTTCAACCCCTGCACTGCCGCAGGGTGATTTTGCTTGGGCCGGTGAGAAGGCAGCATTGCTCCTCATGACTGGGCATTTGCTACTTCTATTTATTCCTTGCCTATATCCATGGCTATAATAAAATTATATCGACTTCCTGGTGAATATATCTATCTCCAAGTACAATTGAAAGAAAAATCAAATCACAGAAGCCCTTTCCAGAGTCCTCAGTCACGAATTTGCTGGTATTTTTATTTAGAACTACGTATTCATCATACTGTGTTTGCATGAACATACATTCATTTTACTACTTAAACTTATGTGTTAAAACCCCAAAGGCCCTAACTTGAAGGACATTCAATAAATTAATTAATCAGTGCATTCAAAGATCATTATTTTCTATCCCTAAGCTACGGAATCATGTGGGAAGAGGGTTTGAGCTCCCAAAGCAGAGGATTTTCCTACACCTAATGCAGTAAAGAAAGGCCCAGCAAGGCGAGTGCACCCAGAACAACAGAATTTCCTATCTTCTAAATTAAGAACTTAAAACCTGAATCACTAGACTTTTCTTTGTCCCCAAATAAACGCCGTTGCGGACTTAGGAAATCAGGCATCTTTGCAAGAACCACGGTGATTTAGACTCTGTCCTTTGTCTCTGGCTGGGTTTCAGAGCCAAGAGGGCAGCCCCTGGCACTGCTGAGCAGTGTGCCAGAGTTAATCATTGGCCCCGCAGAGCGCACGGCCGATCAGGTTGTTTTTGTGTGCCTGTTTTTCTATTTTACGTAAATCACCCTGAACGTGTTTGTATCAACCTACTGATGATGCACCTTTGATCAATAGATTTTAGACAAAAGTGGTTTTTGAGTCCAAAGATCAGGGCTGGGTTGACCTGCAGACTGGTTACAGGGCGTATAAAACGGGCAAGGCACAGGCTGATAGCAGAGCTATCACCGCCAAGTCTGCAGGAGCTCAGCTGACGGCTTCCTGAGGGACCAGGGAGTGAGGATGGAGGAAGGCATGAACGTCCTCCATGACTTTGGGATCCAGTCAACACACTACCTCCAGGTGAATTACCAGGACTCCCAGGATTGGTTCATCCTGGTATCTGTGATCGCAGACCTCAGGAATGCCTTCTATGTCCTCTTCCCCATCTGGTTCCACCTTCGAGAAGCTGTGGGCATCAAGCTCCTCTGGGTAGCCGTGATTGGAGACTGGCTCAACCTCGTCTTTAAGTGGTGAGTAGGAGCCATCAGAGAGGAGTTCGGCAAGGAGAGAGGCTGACATGTTTGCTGGAAATGTCTGTCCATTGGAAGTTGCCTTCTCCACGCTAATCAGAAAGCCACAGGTTACTTCCCTCCTGACTTGCGATCAGCTACCTAAAGAGAGAAGACAGAGAAAACCCTGTCAGGGAGTTGAAGATACAGGAAAGGCTATTATCGTATGGATGGAAGGCCAGCGGGACTTAGCGAAAAGTCTGAATCATAGGCTATGAGCAAGGGAACAGTTTCACCGCTTCTCAGCAGAATAGGCAACACCAAGGTAGATGTACAAAAGAAGAAAAATGATGAACGAAAAAAGGAAACCCATAGACAATTTAAAAACCTGTTGTGCAGATAATGAGAAGGAATCCAAAGAACGGGGCTGCATCCAGGCTTTGTTCAGCCACCTGCCAGCCGCATGTCCTGGGCAAGTGAGATGAATTCTCTGAGTTTCTGTTTTAGAATCTGTAAGCTTAGTTATCTCTGCAACCTTAATAATGATTATTGTTAACATTCATTGAACATTTAGTAAGTGCCAGGTCACTTGCTAACTGTTTTTCTGGAGGTAGTTACCATACCACAGGTAAAGAGACTGCTCCGAGGCCAACATGGGTAGTACACGCCAGAGGCAGGATTTAAAACTCAGGCAGGCAGGCTTCAGGAACAAGGCGCTTAAGAACCACGCTATATCCAGCGCTGATAAACTGACTCCTAGAGGGGATGGGGAAGAACCCCGATTTTAGCATTTGCCAATTTCTACTGTTTATGTATTTCCATTATAGCCACTTTCAAACTACTCATGGGTTTGATTTGCAAAAAAAACCTGAATATTTTACAATTATTAGCCACTACCAGCTGACTGTAGCACATCCCTGGTGTGGTGTCTCTTTCCTCACCTAGAAAATGAGGAGTTGGGCGAGTTGCCCTCTAAGAGCTTTACCATCCCTGACGCCGCCTATGACTATTATCAGACGATTCTTAAATCCCTTCCAGCTCTATTATTATTTGGCCATAAACAGTAAAATCCTTTAGAATAGAAAAAAAAATTATTGGGCTCAGAAGCCCAAGTCATATTGATGAGATTCTGAAATTTCTGTTGGAAAATCTACTAAGCATTATCTATAATATCCCCTATCCAACAATATGACCCTAAAAAACAACGATAATGGGTATTCCAAACATCTGATCTCAATGAAAAGACCATGGATTCTCTCTGCGTTGGTAGAGGGGGGTGAGTGGTTGTCTCTGCTTTTGAGGAACAATCGCTATTCCAGCGCCACGGTGGGAAAAAAAGCCAAAAACAGACATCCAGACTGACTTCTGACACCTCTTTCCACAATGAAAACTATATCTAGTCCAGCCCTGGCCTAGTGGCTCAGTCGGTTGGAACGTTGTCCCACACACCAAAAGGTTGCAGGTTCAATCCCCAGTGAGGGCACATACCCTAGATTGCACGTTCGACCCCAGTGCGTATGAGCGGCAACTGATTGATGTCTCTCTCTCACTCTCTCTCTGTCTCTCTCTCTCTCCTTTCCTCTCAAATCAATAAACATATCCTTGGGTGAGTTGTTTTTTTTTTTTAATTTTTAAAAGAAAAACATATCTAGTCCTTTTAAAAAGGAAGTGATTTGTCTGAGATACTCTGTTTCAAAGCAATGAGGATACAAAGCGAGCACCTGAAGCTGTGTATGTCCTTACAGAGAGTTACCCTGCTGGCAAGGAAGGCCACATCTCTGGGAAGTGGGAGAGGGGGGTTTGTCCTTGGGGCTGGGGCTTATTTTCTGATCCCTGAGGCCTGAAAAAAGAGAAGAGGGATCTGGTAGGATATGCAGGTTCAAGCTGCAAACTCTAGTTCCATATGCATCCTTCCAGGACAAATTTTCCTTTGAGTTAAAAAAAAAAAAAAAAAAAGGTCACAGAGCTGGTCATCAATATGGATTTTTGCATCTCAGATTTTTTATTTTTGTTTGAATAAATAATACATGCAAATAGTTCAAAATTCAAAAGTCATACAAAGGATGTACTCTCAAAAGCCTCCCTCCCCCATCTTCCCAGTCACCCAGTTCCCCTTGTTGTAGGTGGCCAGTCTACTGGTTTTCTGTCTAGTTTCATGTAGATCTTTGCTCAAGCTCCTCTCTTGTCTGGAAGGTACGCGTTTCAGACAAAAGGATTCCTTCAGTAACTCCACACACACGTTCTGCTTTTCTACAGGATTCTCTTCGGGCAACGCCCATACTGGTGGGTCCTGGACACGGACTACTACAGCAATACCTCCGTGCCCCAGATAAAGCAGTTCCCAGTCACCTGTGAGACTGGACCAGGTAAGAGTCCCACCCTTTGTAGAGAAAGAAGCCAGGTGGCTCTTGCCCACTGTGGACCCCTATTTCCTTTTGTCGTGGGTGAAACTGTCTTTGAGGTGACGTGAAGAGAGCCATTCCTTTGAGCTTTTTCTCATGGTCTTTGAGATGGAGAAACTCCATATTTTAATTGACTTCCAGGAAGTATATCACCGTTACTTTGGAAATCTGCCCGATGTTTCCAGAACTTTTAATTGCTAGTCCAGAGAGGCAAGCACCTTCACGGGCAAAGGGCTCATGAGAGTAAGTGTGCTGTAGCCCTTTGCCCGAGACGGAGGCCTGAGGCCTTGGCCGTCCCTCTCAGAGGCCTGGCCTGGCCTGGCCTGGCCTGGCAGCTGTGTCCTCCTGAGCGGATTGTCCAAACCCACGTGCTGCCTGTATTTTGCTGGTTACAGCCATACTGGCATCGTTCAATCAAATGACAGATTTTATTTTTCAGGTAACCGGAATATCTGCCCCCTTCGCTCACCTGAGGTCTCACTTACCCTTAAGAAGGGTTCTGGCCTCCCTTCCTCGGGGGCCCTAACCCTGACCCCCAAACAAGGGCACAGCCCATAGTTATTTGTTCTCACAAAGTTTTTGCTCACTTTGGACCATATTCATTCACTCAGGTGTCATTTATTGAGCACCTAGTCTGTGCCCGACGCTGTTCCGGGAACTTGGAATAGCTCAGTGAATAAAACAAAGATCTCTGCCCTTGTAGAGCTGACATTTTAATGGTGTGTGTGCACATACACAGTATGCAAAATTATAACACCCAAGCAAGATATATAGAATATTAGAAGATGATCATTTAGAAGAGGAAGGAGGAGGAAGTAGAGGGGAGGAGAAGGGGAAAAAAAAGACCAGGTGTTGCCTATGGGGTTCCTTGGAAAGCAGACTCAGGCGGGAACCAGCAGACAGGAGCTTAGCTACTCTTAGGAGTAACACCTATGGGAAGGAAATACAGAAGCCAGCAGGGCAGAAGGAGAAGTCCCCTTGTCATGCAGCCTCAGCCAGCTCCACAGGGAGCCCTGAAGCTGGGGACGGCCCTTCAGAGTTGCCCGAATTGGGTCAAGAGGACCGGCCCTTATATCCCAATATAGATCGGGTACAGGCCACCCCTGGGGAGAGGGTAACTGATCAAGAGGGCTCCCTTCCGCCCAGGGCACTGCCTGGGGAAGGCTGGGAGCTAAGGCCTGTCTGCGACCACACTCTCCACAGCTGGAAAAATAAGTCCTTCTGTTCAGAAGGGGGTCTGGGTGGCAGTTAGCACATCTCAGGACCCTCTAGTCTCAAGGGAGAAGGATCAGGAGTGGGAACTGGTTTCAGAATTAAATAGGGTGGTTGCCGTAAGACTCATTGAGAAAGTGAAATTTAAGCAAAACCTTAAAGGAGGCAAGGCAATTAGCCAGTCCGTTCCTGGAGGAAAAGTTGTTGGACCAGAAAGACTAACAATGCCAAGGCTCCAGGGTGGGAATATGTTTAAATAAAAGCAATGAGGCCAGCATGCACAAGGCAGAGCGCACGAGAAGAGTGGAAGAAAGGTCATGGAGGGCAAATCAGTTTGTAATTATGCATTCAGTACTCTGAATTACTTGTATAGTCCATGGACGGTATAGAAGTACAAGCACTGGGCCTTCTCTGGCTTTGCTCACCACTGTACTCCCAGAGCCTGACCCAGTGCTGGGCTTGTAATAGGAGCTCAATGGATACTTGTTAACTAGGTGACTAAATGGATAAATGAATGGATGTGCAGATGGATGGATGGATGCCTGGATGAATGGATAGATGACACTCCCTAGCAGTCTCCCAGGTGGAGAATTTCACCTTTAATCCATTCATTCATCTCTTTTCTGCCCTTTAGGGAGTCCCTCC
>PVJD01015712.1:0-23832 GCA_004026545.1 Mormoops blainvillei
TCCTTGGGAAATTTGGATATATTTGGTCCCAGGCCCCACGGTTCCCTCACCACAGGCCTCCAGGGGACTGAGTCAGCTGACACACACACCCCACCACACCCTACCCTTGAACACCACCCTGGGGACCCACCCCATGACCAAGATTAGTCACTGAAGCCTACGCTCATTCCTCACTTTTTCCTACCACTGGCATCTGCGCTGAACGCATGGGGCATAGCACCAAGTTAGATGCCCAGGCCTGCGGACTTCAGTGAGATACAAGCGGGCATCGTTGGACAATGGACAGAAGGAAGGTATGTAAAGTGGCCAATATGGAGCAGGTCCTCAATATGCTGTGGCCTTAAGGATGGGTCCTGCCCTTGCTTCTCATCTGGACGGGAGCAGATGCGTAAACGATTGCAATAACATCCAGTGCTGTGATGCCAGAGGAGTTTGGGCATAACAAAAGAGGGAGGGGCTGTCTGTGTTCATGCTGCTGGGGGTGTGGACACATCTCAGTAGGTCCATACAGAACAATATAAATGAACAAACAAAACAGGGACGGACTTATAGACACAGAGATTGGACTGGTGGTTGCCAGAGGGGACGGGGTGGGTGTGGGGGGTTGGCCGACTGGGTGAAAAAGGGGAAGAGACTAGAAGTACAAATTGGTAGTTACAAAACAGTCACAGGGATGTGAAGGACAGCATAGGCAATATAGTCAAGAATATTGTAGTAACTATGTATAGTGCCAGGTGGGTACTAGACTTATCGGAGTGATCACTTTGTAAAATATGTAATTATCTGACCACTATGCTGTATACTTGACAGTGATACAAAATTATATTGAATGTAAACTGCGATTGAAAACAAAACTTTAACTTTAAAAATACACACTGACAGATGAGATCTCTGTGCCAAGCCTTTTTACCTGCTGCGAACCCAGCCAGAAATGCCTCCCCACATCTCCACCTGCCAAAGTCCTATCACCTTTCAGGGCCACCGTCCCAGTTTCCCTGGCCGACCCCAACTCTGGTCTGCCCCTGCAATCCCTCCCAGTGGGCCTAGATTCAGAGGTGTTGGCATCTGTGTGCTGTTCCTACAACCAGGCTGGGAGCCCCTGCTGGTGGCTTGAATGGCATTGACTGGAGCAGGTGCACCTTCGCCTGCACCTCCTCTACGACCTCCATGGGCCAGTGGATCCTTGACTCCCTTTACCGCAAGAGCCCCATCCCCTCAGTTCCTTCAATGTGCCTTGGCTGCTTCTGGCTCCTGGCTCCTGACTCAGACCCTCAAGTCCTGGCTTCTCAAAATCACTCCGATTAGGGCGCCCTGCTTTAGCCTGCTCTGAGGGCTGCGTTGGCCAGCTGGCCCCATTCTGCAGGGCTCCCTGGCTAACCCTTCTTCCGCGGCTTCGCCTGGGAGCATCTTGACCTGAGTTCCCATTCCCTTTTGTCTTTTCCAACAAAAGTCAACTTCCTGGTTCCTCGGCCTCTGTTCCCAGCTGGAACATATTTGCCTGGCCCTTCACAGTGTACAGGCTGCTCCCTCAACCCAGTGTTCTGTCATCTAGGTTCCGAGCTCCTTAGAGACAAGCAGTCACCCATTCCTGTGTACAAGAAGCAGAAAGAGCAAGTGCAATGTGTGGCATTCAAGTCTCCACTTATTTGCTGGGTGGCCTTAGGTAAGCGCTTCAGCTCTCTGTGCCTTATAAAATGGGAACAATAGTATTATCCATATCCCAGAGTCCTTGTGTTGTGTGTATTCAAGGAGAAAATGCATATAAAGCATTTAGCACAGTGCCTAACACACAGTAGGTGCTCAGTAAATGCTGGCTCTTATTCCCCAGCCTCCTGGGAGGCTCATCCAGGATATCTCTAGCCCAAGCTGTTGCTGCTGCATCTCTAGGCTTTCCCCTAGAAAGCCTTTCAATTGCCCCATTTCATCTTATTCCTACTGCCCCAGTTCTGTCTTTGGGCTCAGACGGACCTGGTTTCACTTCATGGTCCACCATTTAACTTGGAAGTATTTCTCTGAGCCTCCCTTTCTTAAACTGTGAATGCCCACCTCAGCAAGTTGATGTAAGGATCAAATGAGATGGTGGCTGGCCATCTAAGCGCCTATCACAATGCTTGTCACATAGTCAGGGTTTTTCTTTCCACATCCATGGAGCTCAAGTGTGAGACCAATTTGGCTTGAGCCTGGGGGCAGAGTGGGTACAAAAGGAGGAGTATGGCTGGGAAAGGTGACTAGGATGCCAAGAAGGCCCTGGCAAGGAAAGCCAAACTCACCAAGGCAGTTCCTGAAGGACAGAACAAGATTAGGCATGACTCGGGCAGTGGGCAGCGACAGGAGTGCTGATCAGACTCTGGACCAGGCAAAAGCCATGATGCAAGGTCTGCAGACCTGGTCTTTCTCAGCAGGCCCTGGACCCGTTCTCTGAAGGGCTTGAGCCTGCAAGAGGAACCTGGAGAGAGGCCGTTTGGGAAGGAATTCCTTTGGGTGGCGCTGGGGAGACAGGGGTTGAGAATATTGACAGTAGTGTCATTACCCAGAAAGATGTGAGGTTGTGGTCTGGGGACCAACTGTCAAAGGGATTTCAAAGACCAACCCCTCTCTGTGACCCAAGACCTGCCTAAGAGTTTTCCGGTGCCTGATCTGTCCTTGGATAGACTCACAGGACATGGCAGGGTCTGAGACTGGAATCGGGTAAACCAGGGAACCACAGCCTGTTGGATGTTAAATATCATCAGGGCAAGAAAGACCCAGCCTGCTGTGGGGCAGGAGCTGAGGAAGGCTTGAAGCCAAGGGTCTGCCTACCTCGAGCCAGTCACTGGGGTTCTCTGAGACTGTGGTGGTCTCTAAGGAGCTGCTCAGATCAGGAAGTCATTGGTCGGAAGACATTTATTAAGCTCTTACTAAACACCAGGCACCGGGGCTGGGGAAACAGAGGTGAGTGCCATAGGCCTGGACTTCTGACGAGTTGGTATCTGTAAGCTGAAGTAGTGGGGCATGGGCATGGTGAGAGGTGGGGGAGGGGGAGAGCTTCGCCTCAGTGCTGCCACTGCTTTGCATACTACAGCTCTCTCCTCTCTGAGCCTTAGCTTCCCTCTCAGAACAATGGGATGAGGTGAGGGAATTGATGCTTTCCAAGGGCCTACGAGTCATAGTTGGTGAAGGGGCCTCAGCAGTCATGCAAGGACAGGAGCAGACAGAGCCCAGGGTGTCTGAGAAGCAAGGCCGGGAAGCTCTGTCTGAGCCGAGAGGGTGCCCGCTGCCCCTCAGGCTCCCTGGCTGTCCTACAACTCCTAGGGAGCCCCTCTGTGCTGGACTGCGTGGGGTTGAGACCATGTGCCAACCCCCCTTCTCGCCTTCCCTGCCCTGGAGCGCAGGCTGTCCGGACGGCTGCTTGCCCACCAGGCCCCAAGCACTTAGGGTAAGGACCATGGAGGGGCAGCCGTGGGGAACTGATGCGGCTGTTTCCCTTATAGGCCCCAGACACTCTCTGGTGACCATAGGAGGCCAATTAGCAGAGAACAAAATGCTTCCTGCCCTGGGCCCTTGCCTACCATTGCCTGCATCTGCTCACAGCTTAATGGTCATTTGAGATGTCTCTGGGGACAGAGGATGGGGCTTCCACGGACGGCCTGGCTCCAGGCAGCAGCCTGGGTCCTGAGGGAGACTGGCGGAGGAGGAGGAGCGAGGTGCATGTGGCTGCTGGAGACACCCCGCCAGCAGGGATACAGTACACTGGGGGACGAGGGCCAACATCTGGAGGTGCTCCTGCTGCCCACCTGGGAACGGGTGCTCCCCAGGGCCTCCTCTGCACCTCTGTAAGGCCCCAGCTCCATCCAAGCTGGGGGTGGGCACAGTGGGGAAGGGCAGTGTGGCGTCAGGGCATCTTCTTACTTTAGGACGGTGCTGGGGCCCAGACTCCTGACTGGGCCCTGGGCCCTTGTGGGGAGGACGTGATTCAAAGCCTTCATCCCAAACTTGCCAGGCTGGTCTGGAAAACTGGTGTGTGTGCCTGTGTGCTGTGGTGGGAAAAGGCTCCCCTAGAAAGGAGAGGAGCCAGGTTCTGGTCAGGGCCCAGCCCTTGATGTGCTGCTTTGTGGTTTCTTTATTCCCAGGCCTCTGTTTCCCCATCTGTCAAGTGAGAATGGCTGCCCTCCTTTCTGAGTCAGATGACATCGCTTCAAAGAGTGTCCCTCAGGGAGCTCACTCAGACAGCTGGTGAGGCTGGGGTGCAGAGGCTGGAGTGGTGGCAGCATAGGGGATGGAGGGGAAAGAAGCTGAGTCTGCAAAGGCGATATCACTTCCTTAGAGGGGTCCCCACTGACGGCCCTCCCCTACCTGCATTTGAAACCCATCCCGGCCACTGGTTAGCTGTGTGACCTTGGGCAAGTCTCAAACCTGCTGCACTTCAGTAAACCAAGCATTAGATCAGTCTTACTTCCTCTTGAGATCATGGGAATAAATGAGGTGAACCTTTGTCAAACACCCATTAGAGCTGGGACAGAGCTAGGGAGAGGGAGGGTGGGAGCCCTGTCCTGGGGAGGAAATGCCGGCAGGAGTCTTTAAGCACAGCTGCCACAGGCTGCCAGCCCCAGACTATCCTGTCCTCCCCGCACCATGAATAATGAACTGGTATTGATCCCCTGGTCGGGAAATTCCCTGTGACCTGTGATAAAAATACAGCCAGTCTGGGAACCTTGAGCTCAGAACAGGTTTTCACCAGCCAGGCCTGAGCTCATCTGTACTCCCCTACCCCAGCCCATAGCCCCAAGACGGAGAACCCAGTTGGACAGGGCACCAGAGACCAAGACCTGACCAGTGCCCACCATCTCCTCCACTCTGTTACCAGGCAGAAAGGGATCAAAGGAGAAGGATCACCTACAGAGAGCCCCCGTAACCAGGCCCCCAGAAAGAGAAGGTGGAGCACACACCAGGGTTTAAATCCTGCTTCTGCCACTTCTTGCGAGTGCCTCAGTTTGGCCAGCTGTCAAATGAAGATGGCAATTCCTTCCTCACAAATTAGTTCTAGATTCAAATGAATGAAGGTATGTCAGGTGCCCAGCACAGTGGCTATGAAGGAAAGGCACTCCATAAATGGCAGCTCAGGCCTTCCCAATTCTCTCTTCTGTCCCCTTGTCCTTATTGTGAGACACAGGAACATGTCACAGAGTAAGGAACCTGAGTGACTCCCTTTTAAAAAATAAAAATAAGACCCCTGTTGAGATATAATTCACAAACCATAAAACTCACTCTTTTAAAGTGCCCAGTCAGTGGATTTTAATATATTCAGAGTTGTGCAGCCACCACTATTATTTAATTTTAGAACATTTTCATCAACCCAAAACGAAACTCCATACCCATTAGCAGTCACTCCCCATCCCCACCTCCCTGACACTATGCCCCGACAACCACTAATTTACTCTCTGTCTCTATAGGTTCACCTTCTGTGGAAATTTCATATAAATACTATTATACAGTATGTGACATTTTGCATCTGGTTTCTTCCATTTAGCATGATGTCTTCAAGCTCCATTCGTGTCGTAGCATGTAACAGTACTTCATTCCTTTTCATGGCTGAGTAATGTTCCACCATATGGATAAACCACACATTGTTTATCTATTCATTACTTGAGACGCACTTGGGTTGTTTCCACTTTTTGACTGTTATGAATACTGCTGCTATGAACATTCATGTACAAGTTTTTATGTGGACATATGTTTTCATTTTCCTTGGGTATATACATAAGAGTGGAATTGTTAAATTATAGAGTAACTCCATGTTTAACTTTTTGAGGAACTGCCAGGTTATTTTCTAAAGCAGCTGCACCATTTTACATTTCCACCAGCAGTGGATGATGGTTCCAATTTCTCCACATCCTTGCCAACACTTGTTGTTAATTGTCTTTTTGATTATAACAATCCTAGTGTGTGTGAACTGGTATCTCATTGTGGTTTTGATGTACATTTTCCTGATGGGTAATAATGTTGAGCATCTTTTCATGTGTTATTGGCCAATTGTATATCTGCCTTGGAGAAATATCTATTCAGATCATTTGCCAATTTTTAAATTGGATTGTTTGTCTTTTTATTGTTGAGTTATAAGAGTTCTTTATTCCGAGTACAAGTCCTTTATCAGATATATGACTGGTAAATATTTTCTCCCATCTTGTGATGTGTATTTGTCTTCATTTTATTGATGGTGTCCTTTGAAGCACAAAAGTTTTTAATTTTAATGAGGTCCAATTTATCTATCTTTTTTTTTTTTTTTTTTTTTTGGTCACTGTGTTTTTGGTGTTGTGTCTAAGAAACCATAAGAACCTAATCCACAGTCACCGTTTTCTTCTAAGGGTTTTATAGTTTTAGCTCTTACATTTAAAATAGTTTAATTTTTAAATATGGTATAAGGTAAGGGTCCAACTTTATTATTTTACCTATGGATATCCAGTTTTCCCACCACTACTTGTTGAAAAGACCATTTCCCCACTACCACTGAATTGTCTTAGCATTCTTGTTGAAAATCACTTGACTGTATATGCAAGGGTTTATTTCTGGACTCTCATTTTTGTTCCATTGATCTCCACATCTGTCTTTATGCCAATGCCATGCTTTCTTGATTACTGTAGGGTTGGTGTGAGTTTTAAAATTGGGAAGAATGAGTTCCAATTTAGTTCTTCCCCTTTCAAGATTGTTTTGACTATTCTGAATTCCTTGTAATTCCACATGAATTTTAGGATCATTTTATCCATTTCTGAAAAAAAAAATCCACAAAACCTAGCTGAATATTGTATAGGAATTGCACTGAATCTGTAGATTGATTTGTGGCTTATTACCATCTTACATTATTAAGCCTTCATATACATAAACATGGGATGCCTTCCCATTTATTTAGGTCTTTAATTTATTTAAGCAATATTTTACAGTTTTCAATGTACAGGTCTTATACTCCACTCATTAAATATATTCCTAGGTATTTTATCCTTTTTGGTGCTATTGTATAGAGAATTGTTTTCTTAATTTCTTTTTCAGATTGTGCACTGCTAGTGTATAGAAATGCAATTATTTTTTATATATTGATTTTGTATCCTGCAACCTTGCTGAACTTAGTTATTAGTTCTAATAGTGAGTGCATTACTTAGAATTTTCTTTTAAATTTAATATTTATTGTATTTTTTCCATTACCATTCAGTTCCCTTATACCCACTCCCCCCACCGCAATCACCACACTGTTGTCCATGTCCATGAGTCCTTTTTCCTTTTCACTCAATCTCTCCACCCCCTCACCCTCCCACTAGCTGTCACCCTGCTCTCCATCTATAAGTCTGCCCGCATTTTCCTTGTTCATTCAGTTTGTTCATTAGATTCCACATAGGAGTGAATCATATTGTATTTGTCTTTTTCTGACTGACTTACTTCACTTAGCATAATGTTCTATATACAAGGTTATGTCATCTGTAAAGAGACATTTACCTCTTCCTTTATGCTCTGAATGCATATGTATATATTATATATAATATATGTATATGAGTATATGTCTTGCCTAATTGCCCTGGCCATAACCTTCAGTACAATATTGAATAAAAGTGGTGAGAGCAGACATTCTTGTCTCATTCCAGATCACAGGGGGAAAGCACCCAGTCATGTATTATGAAGTATGGTGTCGGCTGTGGGTTTTTGGTAGGTGCCCTTGATCAGGCTGAGGAAGTTTCCTTCTATTCCTAGTTTATTTATTGTTTTATCATGAAAGATTGTTGAATTTTGTCACCAGCTATTTCTGTGTCCATTGAAATGATTGCATTTTATTTGTCCTTCATTCTATTAAAACAGTATATATTCATTGATTTTTGGATGGTAAGGCAACTTTGAATGCCTGGGATAAATCCCACTTGACCACGGTGAATAAGCCTTTTTATAAATTGCTGGATTCTGTTCCTTGTGATATTTTTTGTTTTCATATCAAGGTGCCACTGGCCTCATAGAATGAGTTGAGAAGTGTTCCCTACTATTCAATATTTGGTGGGAACAAAATGCAAAGAATTGATACTATTATCATTTTTAAATGTATGGTAGAATTCACCGGTCATCTGAATCTGGGCTTTTCTTTGTGGGATTTGTTTTTATTGTTAGTTTAATTTTTAAATTTTACCTATAGTCTATTTTACTTGTAGTCTGTTTATTTATAGTCTACTCAAATTTTTAATTTTTCTTGCATAGGTTTCAGTGGTTTCTCTCTTCCTAGAAATTTATCAATTTCATCTCGTTTATTTAGCTTATTGACATGCAGTTGTTCATAGTATCCCTTTATAATCCTTTTTATTTCTGTAAGAATGGTAGTTATGTCCTACTTTTATTTCTTATTTTAGTAATTTGGGTTCTCTCTCTCCTATCTTGTCAGCCTGTCAGCCTAGTTAATGGTTTCTCAATTCTGTTGGTAATTTCAAAGAACCAACTCTTGATTTTGTTGATTCCTTCCATTGTTTTTCTATTCTTTATTAGTTAATTTAGTTTTTTAAGGTGGAAGGTTAGGTTTTTGTTTGAAATCTTTCTTCCTTTTTTAATATGAGCATTTACAGCTATAAGTATTCCTCCGAGTATTGCTTTAGTTGGATCCCGTAAGTTTTGGTATGTTGTGTTTCTGTTTCATTCATCTCAAAGCATTTTCTTATTTTGCTTGTTACTTCTTATTTGGCCCACTGATTATTTAGAAGTGTGTGGTTTAATTTTCACATATTTGTGAATTCCCCAAATTTCCTTGTTTTATTGATTTTTAATTTATTTCCATTTTGAGTGGAGAACATACTTTGTATTATTTCAGTCCTTTTAAATTTACTGAGGCTTGTTTTATGATCTAACATATGGTCTACTCTGAAGAATGTTCCATATACACTTGAAAAGTGTATATACAGCTGTTACTGGGTCAAGTATCTATAGATGTTTGTTAGGTCAGTTCAGAGTGTTGTTGAAGTCTTCTGTATCCTTGTTGCTCTTCTGCCTAGTTGTTTTATCCATTATTGAATGTGGGGTATTGAAGTCTTCAAGAATTATTATTGAATTGTTTATTTCTTTCCTCACTTTTGCCAGTGTGTACTTCATGTAATTTGGGGCTTTTTAGTTAGTTATACATACATTTATATTTTTGTCTTCCTGATGAGTTGGCTATTTTTTATTATAAAACATTATTATTTTTTCTAGTAACATTTTTTGTCTTAAAATCTATTTTGTTGATATTAGCATAGCTACTCCAGCTCTCCTTTGCTTACTCTTTACATGATATAACTGTTCCCATCCAGTTCTTCCCAAACCACCTGTGCATTTAAATCTAATATATGTCTCTTGCAGAAAATTTATAATATAGATGTCGATCATGTTTTTTAAAATACATTCTGCCAACTTCTGCCTTTTTTCCTGTGTTTTTAAAATTTAATTTATTGGGATGACATTGGTTAATAAAATTATATAGTTTTCAAGTGTACAGTTCTACAATACATCATCTGTATATTGTATTGTGTGTTCACCACCCAAAGTCAAGTCTCCGTCCATCACCATTTATCCCTGCCACCCCCTTTCCCGCTGGTAATCACCATACTGTTGTCTGTGTCTATGAGTTCTTTTCTTTTTTTGCTTAACCCCTTCACCTTTTTCACCCAGCTCCCAACCCCCTTCCCTCTGACAGCTCTCAGTCTGTTCTCTGTATCTATCAGTCTGTTTCTATTTTGCTTGTTTATTTATTTTATCCACAAGATTCCACATACAAGTGAAATCATATGGTATTTGTTTTTCTCTTACTGGCTTATTTTACTTAGCATAATAATCTCCAGGTCCATCCATGCTGTCGCAAAAGATAAAATTTCCTTCTTTTTTTACAGACAAGTAGTACTCCATTGTGCAAATGTACCACAACATTTTTATCCACTCATCTACTGATGGACACTTGAGCTGTTTCCAAATCTTGGCTATGGTAAATAACACTACTATGAACATAGGGGTGCATATATTCTTTTGGATCAGCATTTCAGTTTTCTTCTGATATAATACCAAAAGTGGAATCTCTGGGTCATAAAACAGTTCCATTTTTAATTTTTTGAGGAAATTCCATACTGTTTACCACAGTGGCTGCACCAGTCTGCATTCCCACCAACAGAGCACTAGGATTCCCTTTTCTCCACATCCTCGCCAGCATTTGTTTGTTGATTTATTGGTGATAGCCATTCTGACAGGTGTGAGGTGATATCTCGTTGTGGTTTTAATTTGCATTTTTCTGATGATTAGTGACATTGAGCATTTTTTCATATGTCCATTGGCCATCTGTATGTCCATTTTGTAAAAGTATCTATTCAGATCCTTCGGCCAATTTCTGCCTTTTGATTGAGGTGTTTAATTCATTTACATTTAATGCAATTACTAGTAAGATTGGACATATACCTGCCGTTTTGCTATTAGTTTTCTATATGTCATGTCTTTTTCCCTCTGTTCCTCCATTATTACCTGCTTTTGTGTTAGATAATTTAAGGTACCTTTGTAATTCTGTCATTTGTTTTACTTTGTGCTTTTGCAGGTTTATTTTAGAGGTTGTCCTAGAGGTTACAATTAATTTAAAGCAATCTAGCCTGAGTTAATACTAACATAATGCCAATAGTGTACAAAAAGTTTGCTGCCATGTAGCTTTATTTCCTCCCTGTTTTGTGTTGTCATTGCCACACAAATTTCATCTTTACACATTATAAGCACATTAACAATTTTATTATTGTTACTTTATGCCATCATCTTTTAGGTCAGATAGAAAAAAATTACAAACAAAAAATACAGTTGCACTGTCATTAATATACATATGTAGTTATCTTTACCAGTGTTCTTGATTCCTTTCTGTAGACTCAAGGTACCATCTAGAGTCCTTTCAGTTCAGCCTCAAGAATTCCCACTAGTATTTTTTGTAGTACAGGTCTATTAGCAATGAAATTTGGGATTTAAAAAAAATCTTGGAATGCCTCCACCCCTCCTTCATTGTTGAAGGATAGTTTTGCTGAGCAGAGAATTCTTGTTTGACAATCGTTTTCTTTCAACACTTCGATTATATCATCTCACTGTCTTTTGACTTTCACAGTTTCTGATAAGAAGCTAACTTCTCAATATCTCATTAAAATTATTGCTGCTCACTTGTATGTGATTTTTCTCTTACTGTTTTCAAGCTTCTCTGTCTTTGACTTTTATCAATTGACTATGACATGTCTATGTGTGCATTGTGTTTATCCTACTTGGAATTTGTTGAGCTTCTTGAAAATGTGGATAGGTATTGCTGTTTTTTAAAAATAAGATTTGGGGCTTTTTGATGATCTTTTTGTCCAAGTGTTCTTTCTGCCTCTTTCTCTCTCTCCACATTCTGGAACTACCATTATGCATATGTTGGTACACTTGATGGTGTCCCATGTGTCTCCAAGGCTCTGTTCATTTTTCTATTTTTTTAAATTTCTTTTTTAAAAAGATTTTATTTATCTTATTTTTAGAGAAGGGGAAGGGAGAGAAAGAGAAGGAGAGAAACATTGATGTATGAGAGATACATCGATGTATGGTTGCCTCTCTCATGCCCCCCACTGGAGACGTGGCCCACAACCACGAATCATGTGCGCACATCGAACCAGAGACCCTTTGGTTCTCAGGCCAACACTCAATCCACTGAGCCACAACAGCAAGGGCTCTGTTCATTTTTCTTCATCATTTTTTCTTTTTATTCTTTTGACTGGAAAATCTCAGTTCAATTTCAGGTTCGTTGATATTTCCTTCTGCAAGCTCAGATCTGCTATTGAGTCTCTTCAGTGAATTTTTCATTTAAGTTATACTTTTTAAATCCAGAATTTCTGTTTGGGATGTGTGTGTGTGTGTGTGTGTGTGTGTGTGTGTAAATATACATAACATAAAATTTGCCATTTTAACCATTTTTGTGGTGTAAATTTGGAGATACCAGATTTGGAGTTACCAGAGGCAGGGGCTAAGGGTAGGGGCACTTGTAGGAAGGTGGTCAAAGGTACAAACTTCCAGTTGTAAAATAAATAAGTACTCAGGATATAATGTACAACATAGTGACTATAGTTAACACTGTTGTATGATATATATGAAAGTTGTTAAGAGAGTAGATCCTAAGAGTTCTCATCACAAGGAGAAAATTTTTTCTTTGTATTGTATCTCTATGAGATGATGGATGTTAACTAATCATGTCACAATATATGTAAATCAAACCATTATGCTGTACACATTAAATTTATACCATGACATATGTCAATTATTTCTCAATAAAACTGGAAAAGTTTCTAACGAATATATTTAGTCTGCGTGTTAAAATTTTTGTTTTTATTGTGGTAAAATATACATAACACAAAATTTACTATTTTAACCATTTTAAGTATAAATATTATTGGCATTAAGTACACTCATATTGTGCAATGATTACTGTCTATCTTCAGAACTTTTTCATCTTCTGAACTAAAATTCTTCCCATTGAACAATAGCTCCCCCTTACTCTCTCTCCAGTCCCTGGAAGCCACTATTCTACCTTCTGTATCTATGGATTTGACTACTCTCGGTATCTCATACAAGTGGAATCATTTGTCCCTTCGTATCTGGCATATTTCATTTACTAATGCCCTCCAGGTCCATCCATGTTATAGCATGTGCCAGAATTTCCTTCCTTTTTAAGGCTGAATAAAATTTCATTGTGTGTACATTCTGGTTATGTATTCATTCATCTTTGGACATTTGAGTTGTTCCTACCTTTTGGCTATTGGGAATAATGCTATTATAAAATTGTTGTATAAATATCTGCTTGAGTCCCTGCTTCTAATTCTTTGGAGTATATACCCAGAAATAGAATTGCTGGGTCATATAGTAATTCTATTTTCATTTTTTTTGTCATACTATTTTCCACAGTGGTTTTGCCATTTTACATTCCCACCAGCAGTGCACAAGACTTCTAATTTTCTCTTCATCCTGGTCAACACATTCTTTTCTTTCTTCTTTTTTTTAATAATAGCCATCCTAATGAACGTGAAGTGGTATCTCATTGTGATTTTGATTTGCATTTCCATAATTATTAGTGATGTTGAATATCTTTTCATGCACTTATTGACCATTTATATATCTTCTTTGGAGACATGTCAATTTGAATCCTTTGCCCATTTTCGAGTTGGGTTTGTTTGGTTTTTTTTAGTCTTAGAAATTCTTCTTATACTCTCAATATTAGTCCCTTTTCAGATATGTAATTTGCAAAAAAATTTCTCCTTCCCTGGGCTGCATTTTTACTCTGTTGATAGTATGATTTGGTGCACAAAATTTTTAAATTTTGATAAAGCCCTACTTGTCTATTTTTTTTTCTTTTGTTGCCTGCGCGTTTGGTGTCATATGCAGGAAATCATTGTCAAATACAATGTCATGAAGATTTCCCCCTATGTTTTCTTCTAAGAATCTTAAAAGTTTTAGCTCTTATGTTTAGACCTTGGATGAATTTTGAGTTACTTTTTTATATATGATGTTTGGTAAGGGTCCAACTTTATTCCCTTGCATGTAGATAGCCAATTTTCCAAGCACTGTTTGTTGAAGACTGTCCTTTTTCTTTCTTCATTGAATGGTTTTGACACCCTTGTCAAAAATCATTGGTCTTACACACAAGGGTTTATTTCTATTCTACATCATTGGTCTATATGTCTGTCCTGACTCCCACCATAGTGCTTACTGAAGATTTGTAGTAAATTATGAAATCGGGTAAGTACTCCAACTTTTTTTCAGGAGTGCTTTGGCCCTTTTGAGATTTGTATGAATTTTAAGATGGTTTTCCTATTTCTGCAAAAACCACTGTTGGGATTTTCATAAGAATTACATTGAATCTGTAGATCTCTTAAGGTAGTATTATCATCTTTTAAAAATGTATTCTTTCAAGTCATAAAAATTTAGTCTTTTAAACCTTTCCACTTCATGTGCCTTCTTTTATTTCTTTCAGCAGCATTTGGTAGTTTTCAGTGTCTTTCACCTTATCGATAAAGGTTATTTCTAAGTATTTTATCCTTTTTGATGATAATATATATGGGATAGTTCTCTCAATTTCATTTTCAGATTGTTTATCATTAGTGTATAGACACACAGCTGATTTGTTTCTTGATTTTGTATCATGCAACTTTGCTAAATTCGTTTATTAGTTCTAACAGCTTTTGGTGAAATCTTTAGGGTTTTCTATATAGATGATCATCTCACCTGTGATCAGAGATAATTTAACTTCTTCCATTTCAATTTGGAACCCCTTTTTAAAATATTTTTCTAGATTTTAGAGAGAGGAAGGAAAAGAAAGAGAGAAACATCAATTGGTTGCCTCCCATACATGCCCTGACCAGGGATTGAACCTGCAACCTAGGTATGTGCCCTGACTGGGAATTGAACCAGTGACCTTTCAGTTACAGGATGATGCTCCAACTAACTCAGCCACACTGGCCGGAGCCAGATGCCTTTTAATTCTGTAGACATGGTTTCCTACATTTAAAAAGATTCATATGTTAACCTTGTATCCTGCAACCTTGTTATTATTGCTTCTTAGTTCCAGAAGGTTTTATTGATTCTTTAGAACTTTCTACATGGACAATAACATTTGTAAACAAAGACATTTTTATTTCTTCCTTCCCAATATTTATACTTTTTATTTTCCTTTTTTGTCGTATTGCATTAGCTAGGCCTTCCCATACAATTTGAATACAAGTGATGTGAGCAGACATCTTTCCTGATCCTGATGTTAGCAGGAAAACATCTAGTTCTCACCATTAATTATGACATTAGCTGTAAGTTTTTTGTAAATTTTTTTTAATCAAAGGAGTGTTATCAGAACTGGTCAAGTGCTTTTTCTGCATATGTGGATATGATCATATAATTTGTCTTCTTTAGCCTGTTGATATGATGGAATACATTAATTGATTTTTGATTAACGTATTTGTAATAGCTGATTTAAAGTCTTTGTCTAGTAAGTTCAACTTCTTTGCTTCTTTTGGTACACTTTATATTAATACTGTTTTCCCTATGTATGGGCCATACTTTGTTTCTTTGCATGTCTCAAACTGAACATTTCTAATAACCTAATGTAGTAACTCTAGAAATCAGTTTCTCTCCCCTCCTCAGCATTCGTTTTTATTATTGCTCGTTTTAGTTGTTGTCGTTTGTCTGCTTAGTGAGTTTTCCTAATTGTGCAAAGTGCATTGCATGTCATATGTGGCTACTGAAGTGTGTTTGTTTAGCTTAGTGATCAACTAATGATTGGACGGAAATTTCTTTAAATGCATTGAACCAATCATTATCCGCCCGTTACTGAGAAAACTCTGTGTGTGTGTGTGTGTGTGTGTGTGTGTGTGTGTGTGTGTGTGTGTGTGTTTGGGCAACCCTTCAATTCTCTAGCAGTTTACAACTCTGCCTTATCCATCACTTTCTACTTCCACCATGCCCAATGTCAGCCAGAAGGGAAAGCCTAAGGCCTTC
This sequence comes from Mormoops blainvillei, assembly GCA_004026545.1. Taxonomy (NCBI): domain Eukaryota; kingdom Metazoa; phylum Chordata; class Mammalia; order Chiroptera; family Mormoopidae; genus Mormoops; species Mormoops blainvillei. The sequence continues at coordinate 15,490 of PVJD01015712.1, forward strand.
TCAGTTGTATTTGGTGCATGCACACAGCCCTGCATATGCAAGTGACCTTCTAGATCATCAGGAATATAATATGCAAGTGACCTTCTAGGTCATCAGGAATATAATATGCAAGTGACCTTCTAGATCATCAGGAATATAATATCAGAGCATTTCAAATCCCCCTAACAACTTCTCATTCCTCAGATCTTCCTTTCAAGATTCTTGACCAGATAGCCTCTCATTTACCTCAGTTGGTACTACTGCTGTGATATTAAGCAATTGTACTGGTTGTTTTCAACAAATACTCTGGAGATAGGGTTTTTCCCATTGAGTGAATGCTGAGACAGGTCAAATAAAAGCTCTATAAATGGTGTTCTTCTAAGGACCTGCTAGGCAGGTCAGATAGTGACAGTTCTCTGGGAATTGGGCTTTTTGAGGATCTCCAAACCTTGTCTATCCTCTGATCGCTGCTAGGCTCCTGGCTTTCAAGGCTACTATGGAGCTGAAGAAAAGAACTGGGAACAAGGAAAGTCCAAACCTCACAAAGCTTTCTGTTCTTACGAAAAATCAGTAGGTTTTTTTTTTAATGCTCCTTGGATTGTTGCAAACTTTTAGTTAGTTTACAGAGTTCTGGAAAAGCTGATTTTGATCACTTGTGCCAAAGTTCTTATTGCTTTTAAGGAGAAGCAGATTTTTGGAGATCCTTGTCCTACCATTCCAGACATCCTGCTCTGAGTGACACTTATAGGCTTGATAAACATCTATGAACAAACTGGAACAGGGAGGGGATTCCATACGGAAACAACAGCATGTACAAAAGATGGAGATATAAAAGTTTTTGGTTTATTAAAGACTGGTAAGTGACCTTAAGTGACTGGACCATACAGAAGGTGAGAAGAGTTTATATTACTCGGGATTTTTGCTGTTGCAAGTACCTAAAACCCAAGTCGAAATGGCTTTAGGGTTTTTTTAAAAAATAGTAATTGGTTCAAAAAGTTGATAAGGTCATGGGTAGGTCTAGGTTTAGTCACAGATGGATCTAGAGCCTCATGCAATCATTAGGACTTAGTCTTGTGCTCTCTTTCTCAGTTCTGCCCTTTTATGTATTGGCACCATTCTTCGGTAGATTCTTCCCTTATGGTTACAATATGGCAGACAGCAGGTTCCAGTTAATATCCTCAAAGCTCCAAATTCAACGTAAAGAGAAATGATCTCTTCCCAACAATTCTGTCAAAATTCCCAGAACTAAGTCTCATTGTGCCCATCTCTAAATTAATCACTGTGACCGGGGGAGATGGAGCCCGGCAAGAATCACGTGCACTTCCCTTGAGCCAAGAGTGGAGTCAGTTCCTAACTGAACCACAGAGACTGAGCATGGGAGAGAGTTAGTTCCTTAAGGAATATATATTGATTATGTTACCAGAAGTTTAATAATAAGTGCTAATCAAGCAAAAAACAATAAATATACCCCCTAGGAAGAGTGGTAGAAGCTGAGACTAGAAAGTGCCAGCTCTAGAGAGATCTTGCTGAAGCATCACTCCACAGCCCTGAAAACCCACTCAGCAAACATTGGTTGGGAACCTGCTCTCTGCTAGGGTCTATGCTGGTTACTGGGATACCAACCCTCAAGAAGGCTCCAGTCTAGTTTTAGACACTCTCAACCTACAACTTCCTTGCTGAGATTTTCCCAAGAGCTCATTTCATCCAAATCTTTAATTGCCCAGACCAGAAAATTGGTGCTCAGAGGGGTTTAGGAACCTCACTACTGTTACACAGCAAATCAGTGGCAGAACTGGGACAAGGACCAAGTTGCCTCTCTGTACTACATACATAGACAACATCCATTCTTCAAGTTGTCTTTCCAACCCACCTATGGAAAGCCTTCAGAGAGTACCCCTACCCCTGCTGTTACCCCCCAATAGAATGCCAACCGCCCCTAGGTTTACTGTAATTAACACTTCCTTTGGGCTCGATATTGAATTCTTTCCCCTATTGCCTTGCCTTCTGTTCCATATGCCTGTCTCCTGTCCCTACACTTTCAGGTGTCCTGTCCCACCTTCTCTTGCTAACCATTAAGACACATTTGCAAATGGCCACTTTTACATGGCCACAGAGGGCAGCACTGTGGGCAGCACTCAGATATAGGTAATGTGGGCCAAGGGGTGTTGGTCACACTTCACTGTGGGACGTGTGGAAATTCTTCTGATCCCTATTGTCGAGGGGCTACCCAATGAGCACAGCTGTCATTCTTCCCACTCTTGCCCTAACCAAGGAAGAGAGAGACACAGAATAAGTCACAGAGAGAGCCTGGGTATCACCTGAGTAAACTGGCTCTGTCTCCAGGCCCATCCATCACTGAGGTCATCTGCGCATGCTCTGGGATGGGGTAGGAGAGCTCTGGCCCTTTCTTGGCCCTCTTTCTTGACCCACAGCCCAATGACAACTTCCCCTTCCTGGAAGCTACTCCACTAGCTTCCCTGCTGATCCCTTTCTTTAGGTCTCACTGCAGTCTCTCTGCTCCACCATGCCTTCTTGCCTGGATCAGTGCAGTTGCCTGTTGACTGATTTCTCTGCTTCTACTCAGCCTACTAAGGCTCTCTTCCCACCACCAGTCTATTCTGTAAACTGAAGCCAGGGGGATCTTGTTAAAACAGAATTTGAACCATATCTCTCCTCTGCTAAAACTCTCTCCCACAAGCTCCCATTTCACTCTGAATAAAATCCGAAGTCCTTATAATGGCCTACAAAACCCTTCACAAGTTAGCCCATGTCAAATCTTCAACCTCATCTACCACTCTCTCCATCCCTCATTCCTCTCCAGGACACTAATCTGGAGGCTGTCCCACAAAGAGCCCGTCAGGCTCTTGCCAGGCTGTTTACTCTGCCTGGAATATTCGTCTCCCAGACATCTGCATGGTGTGCTCCAGTATGCATTTCAGACCTGTAATCCAATGTCACTTCCTTGGGGAGGTCTTCTTTGACTATTTTTTTAAAAAAACTTTTAACCCCTGCCCTTCCCCAACATTCCCAATCCCTCTTCCCCACTTTTGTTTTTTTCCTTGGACCTACCATCTTATGGCATAAAACGCATTTTATTTATTGATTCCATTGAGCTCTATGAGGCAGCAGCTTTCCACAGCTTTTGTCTATTTTTCCAAATGCTTTATTCTCAGCACTTAGCACAGTGCCTGGTATGCAGTAGGTGCTCGATAAATATTTGTTGAATAAATAAATGAATCAATAGTCCAGAATAATCAGAATTTTGGACAGTCTTTCAGTCATGAAAAATTAGAGCCAGGAAGTTACTTAGACCACTTCATCCAGCTGCCCACTCTCATTTGACAGGTGGGAAGACTGTGGCTCAGAGGAGGAAAAGGTCTTGCCGAAGTCACAGAAGGAGTCAGTTTACTCAGAAATCAGCAATTTAACCTACAGAGTGAGGGATCCTTCCATAGGCTGTTTTCTGCAGCCCCATCGTCTCCTACAATGAAACTCTTTCTTCCCTACAAAGAAGTACACAGCTGACCCCCCCCAACCCATGTGTCTGGAGATCCTTCGCACCTCACATCTCTGGGGCTGGGGGAAGGATCTAACCCCAAGACAGTTGCTCCAGCTCTACAGGGGTTTGTTTGTTGGGAGTGGCCTGTCCTGTGGTTCTTTCTTGGGGATGGGGGAGCAACTATGGTTGAGGGAGACTCTGAGCAACTCTGGTCATGTGGAGAAGGGAGGGAGTCAGCTGGGGGAGGTGGGAATAAGTGGTTACAGAATAGCATGTATTGACTGCCTCCTTTGTGCGAGGCTTCACACTAGGCATTTTATATAAGATGTTTCATGTTCTCTCATCTTCCTTAACACTTTGAATAAACGTTATTTTCTCCATTTTATAGGTAAGGAAGCTGAAGCTCAGAGAAGAGAAATGAGTTGCCTAAGATCATATAGCCAAGTAAGTGGAGGAACAAAGATTCGGATCAAGCTCTGTGAGTCAATAGTTTGGAGTCTTTCCCTGATGCTCTGCCTCTAGCTAGCTCTCTGAGGACACCAACCAGCTCTAGCCTGGGTCCCAGTCAGAGGCTCAGAGCTGAAGGTACCTCTTTCAGGCCCTTCCATAGCCTGTAGGAGGAGCAGGTCTGGAACAGGGCACGGCAGACCCAGAGCTCTGGGAGGACTGTCAACTCACTCCTGTTCTGCCTGGCCCTCGGCCTCCTTTTTCTCTGTCCCAGGCCTGCAGAGCTGGGCTTATATTCAGGGCTGGATTAACATTTCCCCCATGGAGTGTGGATAGTCCACAGTTGAGCCAAATGGAGGCCCCTCCCTCCTGCCCATGGGAGGGGAGGGAAAAGGGGGAAGGGGAGTGGAGCAGCCTTCCAGAAAGGATAGCTTTGCTGAGTTTCAGCCTAATATCCTGGAGCTATTCCTAGGTAGATTGTGGTCAGTGGAATTATGCTTTTATCAGGCTGCTGGGAGTTTCAATAAAATCTTTATGGCCAGGAAAGTTCTCTTTATGGAAATCAGATTATTGAAGTGCCTGCTGGGGGGAGGGCTTCACCAGCCTGCATTGCTCCCCACTGCCTCCCTCCTCCCCTCAGAACAGCTCCCCCACTCAGCTCCTTTCCGCCACTTCCCATAGGCCCCCAGCTCCTAGGAAAATTTGAGCTCCTCATACCAAAATGTGGAGCGGGCCTTGGCAGGTAGAGGGGCACTGAGAGGGCACATTGCAGGTGTTCACGGGACTGCAAAACTCATGTTGCACAGCGAGTGGCTCATTCCAGGTCCCCCACCATCATCCCCACTGAGGAGCCCCAGTTTTGCCATGTCTGGGTCAATCTTTCTCTGGTCCTGGTTCACTCTGTTGGCAGGTCCCAAATTTTGGTCCTTAGCACACAGCTGAGCCCCTCCCCCCACCTCCCACCATCCACAGGCCTGCCCATCTGTCTGGAGAGCCTTCCTGCCTGACATCCCACAGGGCTGGCACCGGAGGCTGAACCCAAGGTGGTGGTGTTCCAGCTCTATGGGGGCTTGCTTGCAAGTGTCCTGCCCTGTGGCTCTGTGTGTGTGTGGTGGGGGGGGGGATACAGGAACAATGATGGTTGTGCCCTCGTACTCTGCCTCATAAACTGCCTGCTTGGGGAGGGCCTGCTCTAGGAGGTTTTCCTTGTGGCTTTCTGGGAGGTTTTAATTTAGCAAAAGGAAAGTGGTTTGGACCCAATGGTCTCTTTCAGGGCTTGAGTCTTTTAAAAGCCCCTTGAAATTTAGTGCTTTTGCCTATCCAAGTTCCCCCACTGCCTACCTCTCAACATCCTCTTTGTAATACCTTTTCCTAGTTCAAGAGATGACATGTCCCCTGAGGAATGGCAGAAGAAACTGGAAAAGAGAAAACGGAAGGAGCCAGAGTCTTTGTGTTCAGCCCTTCAAAGGGCCATCATGGGGCAGAGGAAGGGGATGTGTGCTGCGTGGCCCCAGCAGTAAAGCTATACCAGATCCCTGCTGGTATTTTCATTCTGTTATCATATGAAATCATCCTAACAACAATCTGAGGTGAAAAGTATTGTCCCCATTTTACAGATGAGGAAACTAAGGCCCAGGTCTACACATCTCGGAAGTAGAGGGACTAGTTTTCTAAGTCAGGTCATCCAGCCCTGGCTGGTGTGGTTCAGTAGACTGAGTGCTGGCCTATGAACCAAGGCTCATCGGCTCAATTCCCAGTCAGGGCACATGCCTGGGTTGTGGGCCAGGTCCCCGGTGGGAGGTGCACAAGAGGCACCCACACATTGATGTTTCTCTCCCTCTCTTTCTTCCTCCTCTCTCTAAAAATAAATAAAATCTTAAAACAACAACAACAAAGTCAGGTCATCCAGCATCAAATCTGACATCCTTCATATCCTGCTGCTCAGGACTGACCAATGGACAAAGGCAACAAGTAGGTAATGTTGGATTCAGCACAGGTGGAGCTTTGAAACCACTGCAACCAGCAGCCCAGCCCCACTTCAAGCACCATGGTAGAGGCTGAGCTGTGTACACTCCCAGGACGTTCTCAGCCCAGAGCCCCTTCCCTGTTCAACTTCACCCCCAACCCTACTCTAGACCTCTGGCCGGTACCTCAGATGCACCTCTGCGACCCGCGGCCTTCTCAGCCTGGGAGTGATACTCATTCTCCCACGTGGACTTGCCCCTGGGCTTTCCTTCCTTTGGGTCTCTCAGAATTGAACCCAGCCCGGGTCGTTTGCCCTGTGCTCCTATCCTGCCTACCCCTGCCTTCCTGATCTGACAAGAAGAAAGAACTTTCTAATATAGCTGTCCAGGGATGGGTGGGCAGGGCCGACTGCTTGGTCTCAGGCATTGGGTGAGGGGGCTGTCCAAGCTCGGAAACTTTTCAGTTATTTCCGTTGACTTAGGTATTCATTTTCCGACGAGAGCCCTTCTATTATTGTTCACAGGTTTTGCACTTGGTCTCTTATTTCCTATTCTTCGTGTCTCTCTCCCTCAGTCTGCCTTTTTCTGCATCTTTCTGTTTACTTATCTCTTTTATTCTCCCTTTATATTTCTCTGTGGTTTTTTACCTCCTCTTTCTTCTCTCCACCTCAGTTTCTGCTTTTGTTTCTGTCTTCCTTCCCTCAATCCAAATCTCTCCCCACCCACCTTTTCTCTCTCATTCTTCTCCCTCTGTCTCTTTTGCTTGGTCCTCCATTTGTTCTACCCGTACTGACTGAGTCCCATTTTCTCTCTCCCCCCCGCCATCTTTCCGCATTTCTCTGTCTCTGGTTCTCTGAGTCTTGTGCCTCAACCACCCCCCACTTCAGAGCCTGCCTGCCTTGGTTCTCTACACAGGAACCACCTGTGTTTTGTGTTTCTCCAGTCTAAGGCTTCCACCTCTGTGGCAGCTGATACCGGGAGGCTGAATCTGAGCAAGATCGGCTTGGCTCCTGGGAAACTGGAAGAAACCCTGTGTCCCGCAACTTCTCTCCCAAAAAGAGGACATGACATCCTCAGCTTCCTTTAGGCCTCAGCTGGAGCTCCTGGTCTGCTCAGAACACGAAGGTCTCAGAAATTAGTCAATAATGCTTAAGAAGCCCTGTGTTTGAGTCCAGCTCCAGCTGGAGAGGTCACTCCTCTCCTCTGGCACTCACTTCATTTCTGGACTCACTCTCATTGTGGAAGAAGAGCTTGATGCCTGCTCCCGAAGAAGCAGAAAGATGCTTAGTGTTGCTGGAGTTGAGAGTGTGGGATGGCTACTTGGGTGGGGGTTGATGTAAGAAATGTCAGAGGATGAGACTGGGGAGGCAGGCTGGAGCCAGACCAGGTGGGAAGTTTGGACTTTTTCTTAAGGCTGATGGTGAAAGAGTGAAGCCTGTCAATCAGAGGAAGGGAGATGATCTATCTGTAATTTACAACACCACTCTGGCTGCTGGGTAGACACTGGGTGATAGACAAGCAAGAGTGGACTCGGGGAGACCATTGAGAAGGCAAATGATGTAGTCCAGGTGAGAGATGATTGAACCAGGGTAGTGGCCATGGCTATGAAGAGATGGGAACATTTTCTGGCCTATTTTGGATGTAGGAGCAATGGGGCTTGGTGGTTAATTATGTGTAGGCATGGTGGAGAAGGAGGTGTGAAAGCAGATTCTGGCTTGCACAATTGGGTGGCCGGTGATACCTGTTATCAGCACAGAAGTCACAAGAGAAGGACCAGTTTGTAGAGTAATTGAGTTCTGGATTGGCCATGTAGAATCTGAAGTGTTCATGGGCCATCCAGATTGAGATAGTGGTCAGGCAATGGTAGGTCCTGGAGTGCAGAGGGCAGCGCTGGAATGGAACTAGTGATGGGAGTCTCCAACAAGAAGACTGAAGAGATGGGAGTGGGTGAGCTGGTCCACACCAAGAATGGAGCATGAGAAGAGGAGGGGGCTATGGTTAGGGTCTGGGGAGACGCTCAAGAATGAGTAAAGTAAGACAAGGAGACTAAGTAAGACAAGGAGACTAAGCAGGATTACATTGGAGAGGCAAGAAGGACATCTAGAGAGCAGAGGAGCAGAGAAGCCAAGAAAAGAGAGTATTGCCAAAAGGACAGGGTGATCAACAGTGTGAAATGTGAAGTCAAATATGAGGAAGGAAAAGCATCCAGCAGATTGGTGATTAGCAGTTCCCTGGTGACTTTCATAAGAGCATTTTTCTGCAGGGATGGGCACGGTAGCTGGACTACAGTATTTAAAAATGTAGGGGCAGCCGCGTGTTTCTGCCCTAAATTCTGCCACATTCTATTCCCTTTAATCATGTTCCTCTGTTTAGGAGCAAAGAAGAGCCAGCAAGCCTCTATTGCTTTCCACTGTACCAAAGTCTGGTTTTCCCTACCCCCATTCCTCTACACAC
>PVJD01015713.1:0-23888 GCA_004026545.1 Mormoops blainvillei
ATTTTTTTTTCCAAACCCCTCGGCAAAGAAAGATAGTTAATGGTTGACAGAAATGAGTTGGAGCTAGCAAGCTGACCTTTGACTTAATCCCTAGGAAAAGCCTTGGGACTATTTGTGCAAAGTATTTATAATGGGACTGCTAAAAATATCATCTTCTCTCCTCCCTCACTCTCCTTCTCTCTTTCTCTCTCCTAATGGAGAAATCTCGAAGTACGCGTGAACTCTGAGCCAGCGCGGTCTAGGCCTGCCGTGCACCCGCCATCCCTCAACACACGGAGTGGAGCCTTTGGTCAGTTGTCAGACGCCACGACAGCAAGCTTAGCAGACATCTGCCCATGGATTAGTGGGCCTGGTATGTGTTTCATTATCAAAGACAAATTGCTAGACAGCTGTATGAAAACCACAGCATGCTTCTCAACACTGATCATGCACAGATGAGATGGTCTATGTTCCCAATGGGGTCATGAATAACCTTACCTCAGGAGACATTTTTCCCTGCAGCAAAAGACTTACGGCAACAATAAAGGAACACGGTATAAACTTCAGATCCAAGTGTGTCTAAGCCTCCTTTTTGACTGTATATGGGTGCCGAGAATGACATAACTATTTAAGGATCGTTCTGGAATTCAGGGTTTACCAGAAAAAAAAAAAAAGTATAAAAGAGTGAATGTCTTGCTTTGCCCACACAAGTCCTATAAAAGAGTATAAAAAACATATTTTTCAAATCCAGACGCATTTAAGTTTCTAAGGAACCTGGCCTTGACCTGATGACAACTCCAGTTAGCTTATAAAATGAGTATAATTAAAAAAAAACAAAACACAGAAGTTTATCTGAGAAGTAAATGAGATAAAATATACAAGCAGAATCTAACACACAGTTGGCACTAAATAAAGGCTAGTCCCCTACCCTCCTTTTCTTCCTGAAGTTACCATTTTGGTTGATTCTAAGTGACAGCGAACATTTGATTTACTTATTAGGTTACTCCTCAGGCTGCACTGCCAAATTTCCTAGTCCAGGTTTAAAAAGGACAATCAGAATATAGCATTTACAAGCACATTTTAAATCAATATGATTTTTAAAGCAGATACTGTACTATATAAAACAGGTACTGTTATTTTTCATAGTTTCTAATCAGTACATGCATAAGAAGGACATGACCTTAAAAACAGAGCTAGAAGCTAGAGCTGGAAAGAGAACAGAGCAGAAAAATCAGACGGAACGCTACTAGCCATCAGCTACACTGATGGTCCCAGCACACAGAGGTCAGGTCTGTGGGAGAGACTAGAGAAAACCCCAGCAACACTGAGGGGTGACGGGTGTACAACTAGGGTAGAAACTAGAGCCTGGAGTGACAGAGCCCCGAGTTCTGTACTTGCGCGGTGCGTGACGTTGAGAGGTTATTAGAATGGCCAAGAGTCAATGTCTTCATTGGGAAAGTGAAGAAAAGCAACTGAATCATCAAAACCCTTCTATTTCTACAGTGTCCATGAAACAGTTATTGGAGATAATTCATGAAAAATACCAGCGGACTGAGAGACAACTGGATATGGATCTCAAAGATGCGGAAATTAATAAACCGTGGCGCTGAGGCTTCAGACCCCTCGCTGGGGTGGGACTGGGGCCAGACAATGAACTCAGTCTCCAGCACAGCAGGTGCAGCTCAAGCCCAGCACAAAGCCAAGGGCACAAGGGACAATTTTTAAGATAACAAAAGACACATAGAACTGCTAAGCATCTCAATAATTATACAACCCCGGGAATCAAAAATAGAATAAAATAAATTGCAATTTCTCACCTAGAAAATTGGCAGCCATGGAAAAGGTCATCTCCACACTCTTTTTGTAAGATTGTAAATTGGTAAAATTTTTGGATGACAACTTGACATTCATAACAAAAACTTTAAAATATTGTATATTCATTGATCCAACAATGCCATTTCTATATATTTATTCTACATATTCATGCTATGTAGTTATTTATTTAGGTTTCTTCTATGTATATTTATTCACAGAATTATGAATGTGTCAAAATATTTGGCTACAAATATGTATTGTCATGTTATTTCTGACATCAGGTCCTGACGGCCCATTTAATTTAAATAATTAAAAAATTATTTTAAAACTAAGTATCTAATAATAAAGGAATGATCAAGTGAATTGTGACATTTTTTTACTATGAAATACTGAGTATTCATTTAAAATGCCTCATGGAGCGGGCAATGCCGTGGCTTGGTGGGTTAAAGCACCTGTCTAGTAAAAATGCCTCCTGGAAAAAATATAAGCATACACTTATTTCTATATTATGTACATATATATGTAAAAGTAACTAAATATCCAATCCTGTCTTAATATAGTCCATTCCAAAGATTCAAGCACTCATATTAGGAAAGAATCACTCATCAGGATAAAAACCACTCGATCTTTCAGAATAGCTGCCCATCCTGTGCTCCCTCCCTCAGGTAGTTCCCAGTGAGTGAGAGGGAAAGAGTTTAACCTCCTCTCCGTGGTGGAAAAGACCTGGGATCCTGGGCAGGGTGGCTTCTACTTCTTCTGGTCCCCAGGGCCAAGTCCTTGTCCCCTGGGTGTCTCCTGACCTTTGGGGCTGAAATCTGAGGAGGGTCTAATTGGTGACCTGATCTCCCGTGGTCTGGGGTCAGGAGGGTCGCCTCCTGGCTGACTCAGCCTCGCGTTAGCTCCTGCAGGCTGCAGACTCCTGAACACCTGCCAGGCAACCCCTACCCCCGGCCTCTGCAGCAGGAGGGATCGCCTCACAGCATCATCGTGCGCACCCTTCAGGTCCTTCTCTTCTCGATTCTGCATCCCCGCTAGACAAAGGACAGGGCAGCCTGGCAAAGCGAGGTTCCAGAGCCCCCTTGCTGCCTGACCACACGCTTTCCCCAGCTTATGCTGAGGCGGCGAGGTCCAGATTGCTCTAGAAGTAGTTTTGCCCACAAGCTTAGGCATCCAGAGAGGAAGTCAAGAGACACCCCATAATGCTCATTCTTTCTCTCCTCCATCTGTCCGCCATCTGCAAGGACAGAATATGGCCCGGCTTTTCTTTTACTTTCGCTAGACCCTACCCCCATCCTCCTGGTCTAGCGCAGTATGCAGGAGTCTCTTCTCTGAACAGAGCCCTCTCAGATCAGTTACTAATTGGATAAAGGGAAGTAGGAAGGCTTTCTCAGGAAATAGTTTATAAGACAACAGCTTCTATCATTCTGTTTTAGAATCACAAAATATTAACACTGAATATTACCTTGGTCTTTCTGTTGGCATTTCTCTTGCGAAAATCATATTTAAAATAGAGACTGAGGGCAGAAGAAACAAAAGATTTTGACTCAAAAAAAGCAAAAAATAATATTTAAAAACTTTATCTCCATTATAAAGTTAAGAAAAAGAGTCAGCCTAACTATAGGTAGACAAAACAGAAAGACACCATGAGAAAGAGAAGGCTTTAAACTGAGGCTTAGAGGAGGCTGACACTTAATGAAGGGAGTTAAGAGAAACCAGTTTAAAATATAAAGAAAATTAGAGAGCTAAGAATTAAAACGTCTTGTGTATTTTATGTGTAATGTGTGATGTTCTTCTACATATATTTAAATTGCTTCAGAGAGAAATAATTACAGTACACGTAATCTTCTTGCCATGGGCATAAAACTTGTGGGAGACCAAGACAAACCATCAAAACACAAATGTCCATATTTCATTTCTATACCATCTCGTTCCAGAAAGGATTTCAGGCAGGTGACAAGGATTACTCTGACTCCACGGGAAAAGCGAATAGCAAATGATAGAGGAGCTTGAAAAAAATAAAAAAGAGAGCCCAGACCAGTGTGGCTCAGCTGGTGGGGCGTGGTCCTGCAAGGCAAAGGGGTCGCCAGTTTGATTCCAGTTTCTCCCTCACATCACTATTTCTCCCTCCCCTTCCCATTCTCTCTACAAACAAATAGAAGATTCTTCTAAAGATTCTTCTAAAGAGGTATTTCAAAATGTAAATTTTCTAGTTGACACAAGCAGAGTAGAACTAGAAAAAGAATGAAATGTTGGAAATGACACAGCTTTGTACTGGGGATAACCCAGCATATGGAAGAAATGACGACTCAGTCGAAGACAAGACTGAGCGAGCGTGCGGGGAAAGTGACCGGACAGCTTGAAACCTGAGCAAGATGACCCTGGAGGGGAAGCGAGAGGGAAGCCAAGGAGCCAGAAGCGACCCTGGTCCCCGTGGGGGGCAGTACAGTCAGGATTAGGGCAGCAGCAGTGGAACACAAATGAGAAGAGCGACAAAAAATAAAACAAAAAGACTCTGCCGCTGACTGGCTTTAGGGAACAAAGGAAATGGTGGAGCCCATGACGACTACGAGGCTTCAAGCCAAGTCAACTGCAGGAATGATAAAAACAGTACAAGAAATGGCCCGTTTTCAGTCCTGTTCTTAAAATGGAAGGGTGGTCATATATTTGCCACATACAAGTTTTCTGTTACCACAATATATATAGACTTAAAAGGAAAGAAACAGTTTGAAATGCAAAAATTTGTACTAAATAAGTATATTTAATGGTGTTAAAGAAGTACAACACATATGTTTTTAACAAGTACTCTATTTAGAAAATAACGTTTATCATTTCTCATTTTCAAAGTATGAAAGAAGCCAAAGGTAAAATCCTGACTTAACCAAAAGTATCTGAATTTACCTGCATCAACTCACATTGAGTTTATAAACCTTGTGGATTGCTTTATTTTTGCATAGTTATCTAAGTACTTTTTGTTTCATGTGGTAATTGAGTTGAACTCTGATTACCAGTTGAGTGTTTTTTTTCAATAAAATGTATGATTTTTGTAGAAGTAGTGTAAAGCTACATAGAGGCTATTCTCCAATACGATATGCGATTAGAATGCTCGGAATATCCATGTTTGATCAACAATTATATAGACTGGACTTTACTCCTGCTACTCAGGTATGTGAAGAAAATCATAGTTTCCTTGTTTTCTTTAGCCAATCTAGAATTTTTCATGCAGTTTTTATTGAGACATAAGTCATACACCATGTCCCTTTAAAATGTACAATTGAGTTATTTTTAGTATTTTCACATAGTTGTACTACCATCACCACTATCTAATTCTGGAACACTTTTGTCACCCCAAAAAGAAGCCCCATACCTATTAGCAGTCATTCCTCATTCTCCCTTCCCTCTAGCCCAGAGGTGTCCAAGCTTTTGGCATCTCTGGGCCACACTGGAAGAAGAAGAGTTGTCTTGGGCTACCCATGAAATATACAAACACTAACAAAAAAAAAAAATCTCAGAAGGTTTTAAGTAAAGTCACAATTTTGTGTTGGGCCGCATTCGCAGCCATCATGGGCCATACGCAACCTGCAGCCCACAGGTTGGACGCCCCTGCTAGCCCCTGGCAACCTCTAATCTACTCTCTGTCTCTATAGATTTGCTTATTTTAGATATTTCATACGAATGGAATCACACACTATGTAACCAACCAAACTGCCCTATGAACTCCCATCCTGTTGGGTACCAGTAAAAATTTATGTTAGCTCAAATTTAGCAACCAATAATATCTCCGATGTTTCTGGTTTAACACAATTTAATTTTCGTAAAGACTCATTAAGCTTACAGCACACTCAATAACAGATTGTTTCTTCCCTCCCTTCATGATTTCTAAGCTGGGCTGGGAACAGGGGACATCTTAAGAGCCCTCCTCACAATGGCAGGAGGGTGGTGGCCTGACAACACTGGGCTCTGGATCAGTGCCCCTGACAACAACTGGCCCCAACTGGACTCTTGGCAGGTGCTGGCTTCCCTCGCTGCTGACACCTGAGCCTGACACCGCATCCTTCCCCCCAGATCACTGCCCCGGGCAGTCTCCTCCTGCCAACACCTCTCAGCACCTCAGAGTCACGGTTAGGGTGGCTTGGGCCCCTTGTCCCCACTGTGCACCTGCACCTGTCGCAGAGTCTACCGTACAGTAGGCGTTCAACAGTTCTTTTTATTGATTTTAGAGAAGGGGAGAGAGACGGGAAACACTGATTTGTTGTTCCACCTATGTATGCACTCACTGGTTGCTTCTTATATGGGCTCTGACCAGAGATCAAACCCACGACCTTGGTGTATTGGGATGATGCTCTGACCAACTCAGCTACCCGGTCAGGCCCTCAACAATATATTTTGAGCAGGCAAATAAATCTTTCAAAATTCAGCGAAAATGTTATTTCCTCTGTAAACCTTTCATCACTAAACCCACTCCTTCCCACCACCGCTTGCTCTGTGCACCTATAACAAGTGAGTCTGTCTGCTAGTAGAGCCCCTGTGGGCTGTATTATAACCTGATGTGCATGGGTCATCACTCATTGGTTACAAATCTCACCTCTCCCTCACTGCCCAGGCGAGGAGCTTCCTGGGGTTTCCCTCCGGTCATAAACGATATGCTCAATAGGTATTAAAAGCTATAAAAAGCTTCTTCTTTCTGATTAGCTAGATTTCTTCTTTAAAATAATAATAGGCAAATTTAACTAAATAATCATATGGTACAAGCTGGAATAAAATGAAAAGGAAGTCTCTGCTCAGCCCCAAACAATTTTGAGCTGCCTCCTGTTTATGGAAATTTAGTTGGTCCTGGTATTTTGCTCTTCGAGTTTGTTTTATTTTTTTCCGCTCAAGTTTGTTTTTAAATAAGTGTATAAAGTATCGTGTGATCACCTCCGTTAGTAAAAGAGAAACTTTGTGCAAGGAGTTTCTGGTAAATGACGGAGCTGTGGTCTGAATGCTACAGGCCTGTTCAGAACTAATGCCCATAACCGCCGGTTCTGCAGGTGGAGTCCCACTCTCAGAATCTCCCATCAGCATGACAGGGCAAGTGGTGGCCTTGCTGGCGAGGACTTAGCACTGCATCTTGAACGCAAGGACAAACGGGTTCAGTCAGTCTTCCGTTGACATCTGCGTAGCTCTGCCATTCTTCTGGATAGAAATCCCTCCAGTAAAAACTCAAGTTTTCTCTGCTGTAGACTTGCTGGTCCCCCAACGCCATGTGCCTAAGGAGGGCTTCCAGCATGTTTTAGACCCCAGGCTAAGTAAATGCAAGCACATCTGAATTAAAAAACGAAAATGTGGAATAGTGGTACTGAGCTGAAAAGTTCAGATTTTGTACGATGTACTGACTTGGGGAAAAATTAACATCAAATCTTTTACTGTTCTAAGTGCCACGTGTTTCCCCCAAAGTTAGTTCAGGATTCCAGCACACATTTCCTTAGAGGGCATTTAGGGGAAAGAGGAGAGGCAAGCGAGGTGTTCTCACAACTAAATGGTAAAAAAGGTTTTTCAGGGCAGTCGCCCCAGAAGCAGAAGAGCCGCTGGTCCGACAGAAAGGCGGAGACCAAGAGCTCGAGGCCTTGAGAGCCGGCAGCGGGCGGTTCCCGAACTGCCTGGGGTCAGGCCACAGCGCGGCCAGTCAACGCGGATTTTGGACAAGTTATTTACGTCCTCCGTTTCCTTGCAAATGGGGATAATAGCAGTGCCTTCCCGCTAGGGCTGCTGTCCCCATCCCCACCATCAGCCACGGCCACTCTGCCCTCTCTGTTTTCCTGGACCAGAGACCACATGCTCATCCACTTCCACTAGGCCTCCTTTTCTAAAAATACCACTCCAGGGCCTCCCGTTATATTCCAGGTAACATTCCTTCTATGCCACAAGTATGAACTGAAGAACCCAAATACCCAATTATATATTAGTGTTACATAGAAAGACACCTTGATTTTCTCTTTTCATTGCATAATCAACACCATGCTACCCTGGGATGACACGGCCAAAAAGGAGTAAATGCCCCCAAACCAAGGGGCAGGAAAGGTGAGCACGGGTGACACGCTCTTGGCTTCCATTTATTGGTGTGTGACCCTCTAGCCTGTGACCCAAAGGCCAAAGAATCTCGTTCTGAAAATGAACAGAAATCATGCCGAGGTTTGGCTCCTGTTCAGCAAAAGCGCCTTTGAGGAAGAAAAGACTGTCATTTTACAGCCCTATCAAGTTACACAATCCCGGCTGCTCTCTGGAAATACACTTGTCCTTAAAGGCAGGAGGCAAACACCTTTTAGCATTGTTTCGAGCCATCTGGGGAAGCAGAAAGCCAGGCTGCACTCTCAAAGGGCCTCATTGTGCGCTGGTGCCCGGGGCCGCTCACGGCGGGCTTCCTTCCATCCTCCGGCAAACACTGCGCCCTGTTTGTCTTCCAGCTGTCACTATTTGCTAGGGGCCTATAAACAGAGAGGACGCTTGCTTAGCAACCACTGTGAAAAAGCAGCACTGCTGTCTCCGCTGCCTCCTCCCCAAACAAACCTGAAATGAGGAAAGAAAGGAAAATGAACCTTGCAAAGTTACTTGTGAAAGTCAGGATGAGGATCCAACAAGCGGACGTTCTAAACGCCTGCCTTTGGCTTGGGGGGAAAGAATCTCAAGAAGCTTTCAGAAGCCAGCTGCCAGCAGATTAAGAGGCGACTAGAAATGATCTCAGCACCATTTGCAGACATCTTGTCACAAGGATATCCGCGAGATAACCGAGAATAAATACTCCAGTTACGTTACTCCACTGTCTTCCCTTGGAGAATGCTTTGGGCTTCATCGGGCTATTTTTAGTCTTCCATGTCATTCGCCCTGGGAAGCCACCGCAAAGCAGTTCAAGGATCCCGTGTTCATCCAGAACAGGTAAAAGTTCTGGAAACCAAAATGACCAGAACAAAGCAGCTGGAGATCAAAGCATTCAAGGGGGTTTGGGAAGGAGGGACAGAGGGGAGACAGGGTTTTTGTTGACAGATGCGGGACCTCTGACGGACACTGCAGTTCCGATACAGAACTACAGAAAGTCATCGCGGTTTGTAAAGAAAGCAAGAACCTTGACCTTAAAAAAGAATGCTGCGGGGGATGTGTGGGAGCACCCCTGCCATTGACGCTTTCAGGAAGTTTAAAATGTTTCTGGAGTTAAATCAGTTCACTCTCGCCAGCCTGAGAACAGCCAGCTTGGAAAACAGGACTCGTAGGCATGGAAACAGCAGGCAACTTGGTGTTGAAACCCATCACGGGGTTTACTGGAGAAAAACCGAGGAGAAGCCTCAAGAAGGAAGGCTAGAATCGGTACCACTGGGGAGGCCAGATAGTGTGAAACCTTCAATGAGCATAACTAAAATATGCTGAGCTTCAGTAATTAAGTGGAATGGATTAGACTTTCCTGAGCTCTGGTCCTTCAAGTGCTATCACTCTGCGAGCATCAGGGTTGCTAATAATTGAACAATGAACGTAAAAAGGCACCCAGAAGAAATTTTTTAAATTCTATAATTCCATGGTGCCCTGGAAGACATATTAAGAGATTGTTCAGAACTGAACTCTCATGAATATTGTTTCAAAACTGGAAAATATCGTGAACAAAAAGCATGTCTTGATTGTCAACTTTCACATCGTCTCAGTCTGAGCCTCGCAGTAGCCCTGTGACCAGGGTGTTCTGTCTGCTGTGTTACAGATGAGGAAACGGAGGCCCGGGGGCCTGAGGTTGGTCACTCAGCCTCCGTCTTGCATGCACTGTGGTGCAGGTAAGGTTGCCCCGGTGCGTCGGGTAGAACAGGTCACTCCTACGGGCCTGGTGCCCCCTTCCCCATCAAAAATGTCCCCTGGAGGACGAAGCAGAGGTCACAGCATCGGTCATGTAAAAGGGAGAAACTTTGCTGTATACTGCATTTTTTTAAAGCCCTTTTAAAAGCCCCTTCTGTTTTCTCTTCCTCTCCCTCTTCCTTTTTTCTCTCTCTTCTTTCATGCATCCGCCTTTACGTCGGAGCCCCACACATCCTTACATGCTGTCGGCGTGGCCAGGGGAGCTCACGTGAACTCAAGGCTTCCCAGGGTACTCGCTCTATGGCCGCATGGGACTTCGGGGACACCCCACCCAGCCACGTCCTCCTGCTCACTCAAGACTTCCCTCTCTTTACCCGGTTCCAGCTGCTTTGCTTGCTGAGAACTTAATAGTACAGGCAGCGATGGGCAGCGCCGAGGCCTACAGAGCCAAGTGGAGACTTAGTCATGGCTGCTGCCAACTTCTCCTGACCTTTGGCCTCTCGGAGGCCCTGCTAACGTGGCCAGAGTAAAGGTGGAAAATGGAAACTGGAGTGCAA
This sequence comes from Mormoops blainvillei, assembly GCA_004026545.1. Lineage (NCBI taxonomy): Eukaryota > Metazoa > Chordata > Mammalia > Chiroptera > Mormoopidae > Mormoops > Mormoops blainvillei. The sequence goes on from PVJD01015713.1 coordinate 10,158, forward strand.
GCGTGCCAGAGGTGAACAGGTGCGGCGCGCTCAGCTTGGCTGCCCAGGCTTGGGCATCGACAGGGGGTGTCGTGGTTTCAGAACAGCCCTGTGTCCTATACGATTAGAGCTACTGTGGAAAGCACCATATCCCAAACTCCCGAGCGCGATTTTTAATCACTTTTTTTCTCTTCTCCACTTCTCTCAAGTTGCAACTTAGAGATTTAGGAAATAAATGTTATTCTATCGGGATAGAATGTGTCTTTAGTTCACCTCAGCTACCATGGGTTAAAGGGACCCCTAGCGACTTAAAAAATATGAATTTTCTTTCCTAAGTATTCAATTTAATATAACGAAAGAAAAAAGAAGGAAGGGAGAGCTCCAAAAACTTCTTTAGTCACTAAAAAGAAAAAATTACTCAGGATTATTTGTAATATCCATGACTGTGTACAGTTGCAGCCATTCATTTCCATAAATTTACACTTTAAGAAAATGTGACATAGACTGACAATAGCAAATGCTGGCGAGGACGTGGAGTGACTGGAACTCTCCTACACTGCTGGTAGAAAGGCAAAGTGGTAAAACCGCTTAGAAAAACTATTGGGCAGCCTCTTAAAAAGTTAAATGTACACCTTCCATGGGATTTGGCCCGTCCACTTCTAGGTATTCATCCAGGAGACACGAAACACGTAAGTCTAAAATGTTACACATGAATGTTCACAGCAGCATTATTCACCATCACCAAAAACTGAAAACAACCCAAATATTCACCAAGAAGTACGGATAAGCCAACTGTGGAACATCCCTATGATAGAATACTATTAGCATTTTTTAAAGGGGGCAGAAGAAGGGAAGGGGTAGACAATTGATATAACAACAACATAGGTAAATCTTAAAGTCAATATGCTGAATTAAAAAACCCAGACACACAAGAGTCCCTACTGCACGATCACATTCATACAAAATTCTAGAAAATGCCAACTAAGTTCATAGTGACTAAAAGCAGGTGAGCGGTTACCTGAGGCTGGGGGGACAAGCTGCTAAACATCGTCCGTTGCGTAATAAAAATTGTTGCCTCCACGGGAGAAGCTGTTGGGCCCAAACAGTGCTGAGGCTGAGAAACCTAGTCTAGTCTGACTAACAAAGAAAGGGTGAAGGTACAAATTACTGAAATCAGGAATGGAAGAGGAGTCCTCACTACCAGCCGTAGGGAAATGAAAAGGATTGCAAGGGCAAACAGCTTTATGCTAACAAATTAGACAATTTAGGTAAAATAAGAAGATGCATAGAAAGACACAGATTAATAAAGCTGACTGAATGAGAAAGAAAACACAAGAATAGACCCATAACAAGTAAAAAATCTGAATTAGTAATTGAAATCTTCCGCCCAAGAAAAGCCTCAGCCCGGATGTTTTCATTGGTGATTTCTATAAAACGTTTAAAAGACAAATAACAGCAATCCTTCAAAACTCGTACAAAATGTAAGAGAGAACACTTTCCAACTAATTTCATGAAGCTAGTATTACCCTGATATTAAAACCAGAAAAAACATGGCAGGAAAGAAAACTACACACCAATAATAGTCATGAGTCTAGCAAAAATATTAGCAAACTGAATCCAACAACATATAAAAAACACAAGTGAGATTTCTCCCAGGAATACAAAGTTGGCTAAACACATAAAAGTCAATCAATGGAAAATAATTTTAATAGAATAATATGAATAAAGGACAAAACCTACACGGTCATTTCAATAACTGTAAAAGAAAAAGCATTTGATCATATCTAACATCCATTCACGATAGTCTCAATAGCTAGAGAGAACAAAGAATTTCCTCAACTGGATAAAGAGGTTCTGTGTAAAACCTGCCGCTAGCAGTGAAAGACTGAATGGTTTTCCCTCTAAAATCAGGGAAAAGACTATCTATTGTATAACTGTATCTGTGTAAAGTGTCTAGAAAAAGTAAATCCATAGAAGCAGCAAAAAAAAGAGAGACACTGACAGGCTAATAGGATCGATATTTTATCCTTCTGAGCATAGTTCTTCCTAAAGCTACCCGGAGACCTCAGGCCAGGGCTCTCTGGCCCCAGGGGGCCACCTTTCTCCAGCACCTTGCCTCCGGGCCCAAGGAGCATCCCCTCGGGGTGCAGAGGACACGCGCCGGTCCCTTGAGAGCCAGAAGGAGGTTGAGGGCCACAGGATGGAAACCTTGAAGGAAGTGCTGCTGAGGCCCAAGGACCTGAATTCTATCCCCTTGAGGAACAGGTCCGTGCCTTAGGAGACACGGAGTAAATGTTCTAGGGAGCACTGTCCCTTGAACATGAAGCCATCGCCATGGAGTCAGGGGAAAGACGGAGCCCATCTCTCAAGGCAGGGCTTTGGAGGAAGTCCGTTGGTCACCACCCACTAGGTGAGCAAACCACACAAAGCCTCTTGGCCACTGTTGGAGTTTTCAACACACAAAGAGAAACAAATGCGATGTAGTGGGAAAGGACCCCTGAGAGCAGACGCACTGGGACTGCAGGTACGTGGCACTGTTCTGAGAAGGTCGGGGGCACTCCGTCATCATCACATGGATCCATCACAGACTCCTTGGTTACCCTCACGTAACGCACCACAGAGCAAGCGCTGGTATCCTGGACACCACCTGAGGAAGGTGTCACCTTCGGTCAGCGTATCTGTCTGCATTTTAGCCGCCAACATGACTGGCCGCTGCCTTTCCCTGTGTATCATTTGCAACCATGAACTTACAAAGGGGCGGAAGACCGAAAGGGAAACGGATTCAGAGCCTGGCCCTTTCTGTTTAAAGGCCAAAGATTTCAAAATATACCCGAGGAGCTGGCATGATCCTATGGGAGGCCTGAGAACAGGGAAGGTCACGGACATGTCACCATGGTGATGGCAAAGGGGCTTCTGAAAGGTGGACCCAGGCACAGCAGCGGGACCTTGGGAGAAGAGCCGCTGGTCCCCGGTCGGGTGTGCTGCCAATCCCATTGCTCCAGTCACTTGGCCACCGTGCAGGTGCTCAAAGGCAAAGACCACGTGTGGCGATGCGAAGAGGTGTTGCAGAGAGCTGTAAGGTTGGGGACCCAGGAGTTTTGTTGTACGACGTTCTCAGCTAAACCTGAGCATGAGAGACATCCCCTCAGCCACCCACAGGGAAGCAGAGAGGCCAGAGGGCCAGCCTCATGGGGCTGGAGGTGCTCACGTCCAGCTCAGACCGCCATCTTCCCAGGAGCCCTGTGGGCCTGCCTGTCATGCAAACGCCATCAGCTAAGTACCAGAACTACTGGGACTACATAGAAGCAGGTGTTCTCCCATCACCTGGATCTGGGCTGCCTTCAGGTTGAAAGAAGAGGCTGGCAAAGAGCCCATTGTGCAGAGACGTAGTGTCTGAGGGAAAGAGACACAGACCCATTGCAAAAACAGTGACATAAAAAACACTTGGAATGTGTCCTTCCCCACGTTCTCCCACGGCAGAGGCCCAGTGGCCTCCCTACCCGGCTGACTCCTGCAGGACATTAATTCCACAGGGAAGAAAGGGCCGCACAGAGACCTGGAGTGGGGGAGAGAGGCAGTCATTTCCGTGCTGAGTTAGCGTCCATGCTGACTTCCCAGGGCATCCTGTCTCAGGGCAGTTTCACATACAGTAATTAATTTTCAGCCTTGCCTACTTGCACTTTCTGACTTTATTCTTGATATGTTCACAAGTACAGTCTGTGCTGAGCTCTCCAAGTAGGGGAAAAAAAGGAAGAATGTGTGTACTTTCCAGTTTGGAAGAGAATGTGTACTCGGTACGCGGTAGTCATATTTATCACATTTGTTCAGCTTTAAGCTTTCTGCTCGTGAACCCTAAGAGGTTTAAGCAAAATAAAAAGGAAGTTTGATTCTATCAATACACTAAAACGCAACAAAAATCAGACATCATAAGGTTACACCCTTTCTTCGCTTGTAATCAATATTGTGTGTGCAGGTCCCTTCTGAGAAAATAGTTATAAACTTTCCATTTCCTACGAAGAAATTCATCTTCTGGTTTCCTCACAAATTGAAAAATTACACAGTGTGTTAGTAAAAAAGAGAAAGCCATTGCAGCCTCATTAGCTAATTTTAAAGTAGAATTTATTATAGCAAAATAGTCTTCCATCTAGCCAGAAATGAACAGATTTTGAAGCTTTCTACTTTTTTTTCAAGAAAAGGTCCAACTTTAGAGTAACTATAGTTTTGGGCCATGTAGTCGCTCTTTTACTCAAATCCAAAATTCAGTACTAACATTTAATCAGGAATAAGTAAAAGGAAGTGTCCAAAAACTACTTTTTTCTTTTTTACGAGAAATGCTCATTTCTCCGATCAGAAGAGATAAACTTTTTCTTATGTTTGCTCCTTACATGCGTTTTGATTCACTCAGGAAATTATAACATCTAGCAACGAGAGAGACAGGAATTGTGCAGGAATCCAGAACGCGGGCCAAGAACTGAAGGCCCTGGCGCCTCCCTGGGACTGCATGTGGACAGCAGGATTCTAAGGCGGCCCCAAGCTTCCCACCCTCAGGGGACACCCCACCCCCACCGCCTCTCCTCTGGAGTGTGGAAATCACTGAGCATGGCACTTCCTGGGAGAAAGCCCCGAAGGTCTAAATGCAGGACTGATTCAGAAGAGCTGACATGCAGCCTTATTCAAATTCATAAGAGGTTTAACAGGAGAAACTCACGTACAGCAGCTCCCAGCGGTGGCGGCCTGGGAAACAGCCACACACCCCCCACACCCCCGGGTCGGGATCCCTTTATATAGGGGTTCATAGTAGAACCATAGGGTAGGTAGTCACTTCAAACACCAGACAGAACAATGCATTCCTAAGTGAACGGGATAACATCGGGCACTTATCACAGTCTTTACATTCATGAACCTCCTTTCTGGGGCATGACGTTTATCTCTGGGTGCATTCCGGTTTTCTGGGTAGTCAGCCAAGCCTGAGGCTACAGAGAGTTAAACAGAGAGTCCAACGTTTCCCAGGTGCCTTTGGTGCTGGAGACATACTGCATCTAAAGCGGGTTCCCCTACATTACCTTCTTTGATTACCTTGTTACACAACACACTGCAGTAGATGACTGGAATGAGAGCCCTCTGTTGGCCCTGAAGAAGCAAGCTGCCATGGTATGGGGAGGGCCACCAGGCAGGGAATGACAGGCAGCCTCTAGGAGCTGAGGCCCTCAGGCCTGCAACCACAAGGAACTGAATTCTGCCAACGACCTGTGAACCTGAAAGGAGGCCCGAGCCCCATCTGACAGCAGCCCGGCCAGCACCTTGGCTCCCCAGCCTGTGAGACCCTGAGCGGAGGACCCAGCCAAGCTGTGCCTAGATTCTAACCCAGAGGTTGTGAGATAATGTACACATTTGCCTTAAGCCACTAAGCTGCTGGTCATTCATTCTTCAGCAACAGATATACCAATACACCAAGCTACCTTCTTGCCCCAGGGATAGAAATGTGACAACTCCTATCACTCTGGGGACAACAGTCCACATCCTCATCTGTGCGTTCTGGCTCCTCATACTCATGGCTCCTCGGCGTTTGTTCAGGACCCTCCTGCCTCCTGTCTGTGCGTCTTTTCTGTTTATGTTCACACGTCAGTAAATGCCTCTCTCTGTCTCACAGAAGATTATAAGGACAAAACAATAGATGTGCTTGTGATCACCTAGTCTTACTGAAGCACCTTCATAATGTCAACCAATCCTCATAACAGCCCCCGGGGATGAATAGCATTATCATTCTCATTTTTGTCGTAAACCGAGGAGTTAGCGGCCAAGCGGGGAAGCCAGCCTCGAGCCCCAGACATCCAGTTCTGTGTCTCCGGCTCTTTCCTCCTCTTCCACACTGCTGTGAACTTGAAGTAAAAGGAGGGTCTCATGAATGCCATAAAGAGTGAAAACTCTCCCCCGGGGTACTGAGAACAGATATTCTCTTTTTTCCTCTCCAGACAAACTAAGGACAAGGCATGAGGGAGGCATCATCGGCTTTTCTAATTATGTCGCTCGTATTTCCCCAATTGAACCCAGGTCAGGAGGACTTAGGGATAAACATGTGCTGCTCTGTGACGTTGGGCAAATTGGTCACCTCTGTGAGCTTCAGTTTTCTTCCACAGTGTTGCCAAATAGAAGCTCAGTAGATTGTAGTTGGTGGTCGTGGTGGTGACGGTCATTCATCAAGGGCACCTACCATGTCTTATATCCTCTCCAACTTCACAACAATTAAGTGCCTTCTGAGTAGGGGTCTTATGACTGTGTGACTTAGTTAACTCATAGACTAATCTGAATGGATGCCACACTAGTGGAGAAGTTCCCATGAAAGAAAGACGAGGTTCTTTTTTCTTATGGGAAATAGCTTCTTAAGAACCCAAGAGCATTCAGAAGTCCTTGCAGGGGTATCCTAGGAATGGATTTGTTCTGGGCATCTGGCAATCCTACTTCTGGAATGCTCTGAATGAGCCAGGTCATCACCAGCAGAAAATTTCCAGAAAGTTCAACATCATACGAAAACTACAAAGAGTCAACCGGTGGGATGAGGATAAGAGCACGGACTTCAGAGTGGCATCTACCTGGACTCCAATCTTGCCTCTGCCCTGCCTGGCCTTCCCTGAGGATATACTTTATTGTTTGTGTCTTGGTTACCTCATAAATAAAATGTGGCTATTAACAGTGTTTTCCTCCTGGTGTTATGGAGAGTATTAAATGAGGCAATATATTTATAGCACTTAGAACAGTGCCTGGAATGTGGTGAGCACTCAGCAAACTGTAAAGTTTGTAAATTCAGCCAAAGTTTATTGACTTTCTACTACACATCAGGCACTGTGCTGAGAATTGCAAATACAAAAGGCGAGACAGGAAAAAGAAAAAAATTAATGTTTATCGAGCGTCTGAATTAATCACTATGACAGGAGCTTAGCATACATCATCTCTATTTTTAGTTAGTAACCTTATTAGCTAGGCATTATTTGCCCTATTTTACAAACAAAGGACATGGGTAAAAGATTAACCATGTTTCTTAAAGTCACAGAGCTAGTGAGTGATAAAGTAGGGGTTCAAGGCCAAGACGTGGCTCAATCCTGCTTTTGCTATAAATAAGGTACAATCTCTTTCCTTGAGAATGAAAATCTACAGTGAAGATCTACATGTGAGTGACCAAACAGAATAAGATGTAAGTGCCAAAGTAGAGCCATAAATGAAGGAGAGATATTTACCTACGGGAGTGAGGAACGCCTTCGATGAATAAAATTTCTCCCAGAAGAACAAGGGTATTCAGGGGGAAGTGGCGGGGTGTACAGTGTAAGATTCAGAAGCACAAAAAATGCCTGCGGTATTGGAGGATCTGTAAAGAAAATGACCAACAATGCCATCTCTGTGAATGAGAACTTGGGAGTCCAACAGTCTTTTCCAACCGAGCGAGCTGCTGCTTGCCATGACGCTAGTCCCTTGTCTCTGCCAACGAGTCAGCAGCTTCTCGCTGTAAGTGCCAAACTGCTCTGAACTGTTGCCTTTTACCGGCAGTCCACGGCCAGGTCTGTGTGCTACATGACATTGGGTCGGCCACAACTCCTGACTCCTGGCAGCCCTGTGAATGAGTGACGTCCACAGCGTCCTGTCGTCATGCCCTCGACCGCCCTGCTCAGCTCCCGTAGGCTCTTGCCCGCATCTTCTCTGATGGAGTCAGTCCATTGCACAGCTCGTCTCCCTCTTCCCCTGCCGCCTGCCGGTTTTCCCAGCATTGTTGTGTCTTCCGAGGAGACAATACCACCCCCCCACCCGCACTCAAGAGGTGCCTGACATGGGAAAGCTAAAGTTTTGTCATTTTGGTCTCTAGCAATGTTGCCGGCTTAATTTGCTTGGGTCTAGCACACAGCTATCTCAGCTGCACCTTTACGGTTGTTCTGCTTCTCTCTTTGTGTGTGGCACCCACTGTAGTTTACGTTATAGCATTTACTCCGTTCTCATTGCGTCTGGATTGCTCCATAACAACTTCCACATCCTGCCTCATCAGCTTCGTCTGCTTTTGATTTTTTTTGCATCAGTTCCATCAGCTTAAGCACATTTGTTCTCCCCAAGATTTTTCAGCCCTGCCTCCGTTCCGGGCAAAATTAATCCTCCGGCTTTGTTACCAGGCTACTTCCTACAGGCCCCTTTTAGAGCCGCGGTTCTGCCGTAATGGCTGTGTATGCGCCTCTTTTCTTTAATATGAATTCCTTAGCACGAGCATCAGTCCTGTTCACCTCCAAGGGCTAGTCCAGTGCCTAACACATACACATTTGATAAACAAACAAACGAACGAATGAGTGATGACCCAAAGGCCCTTGTCAGACATCTAAGAGCCCCCGTGAAATGGATCCACCTAACCTATCCCACATTTCCTCCCGAAAACCTTAATGAGAGAAATTTGGGCTCGTCTTCTCGTTACCCACTGCTTCTCCCACCACTCCAACCATTATCCCGGCTCCCCACTGCCTCTTCCATTACCTTAAATCCATACAAGATGTTTTTTTCTACCTACACAGTTTTGCTAATGTTTACCAGCCTGAAAAGCTAAATCCTCTCTTCTCTGCCAACTGAGATCAAATAATTCCCTTGTGATGTGCAAGACATTCAGGTAGCCGTCCCTAGGCTACCCACACCTGGTTCCCACACCTACCTGTTACTTATTTTTTCTATCCGGTATTGTCTTTCACTTTTGAAACCTCTAGCACTCCTTCTCCCCATGCATTACCCTGAAGTCATTTATACAGTGTACCTTGTCTTCTCAAAGTCAGGGAATTTCATTTCTTACTTCGTTTTTATCTGCCATTACATAATGTTAGGCCCATAGAGGTTTTTAAACAAACAAATGAGCTAGAAGCTGGTGGATTCACAGTGGCTACTTAATGGTTAATTCGAAACAATATTATCTAAAATATTTCTAGTAGAACTAATAAATTACTATTTCTATTACCAAGATCGTTTAAGTATGATATATGGACAGGGAATTTTATGAGGAACCAGGCTAATACTCCTCTTGGAAGAACATTGAGATATCAGTGACCTTTGCCCTGTGGAAGTATTTGCAGGGGGTACGATGCAACGTGCCCAGGTCTAAGACTGGGCGGCTGCTCCAGGACTGGGTTCTTCTGGCCTGACAGCCCACCATTCGACCCTTAATGCGCAGGCTCACGGGCCCACGACTTCATCTGTACTCCTGGGTCCAGCTCCCAGCAAACGTGTGCTGTGCCCTTCATTCCAGTCCCCAGCAGACAGCCATCCAAAACTTCTCGTCTGCAATGAGCAAATCCATCTTCTTTGCCAGAAGAACCTTTAGCCCGAAACCAAATAGAGCAGTTGTTTGTCAAGGTGATGTTTGACTCTAACAATCAACATGGAGCTGAGCGACCGAGGAGCAGATGGCAAAATGGAAAATAATGACGCTCAATTTCCAGGATAACAGCCATAATGTCTTTTTAAAGGATCCATCTAGCTGGCTCTGACCTGCAGGGCTTCAATAAAACTCATCCTTTTTTGAGTTCTTTTTCGTTTGCGGAATGAATGTAAACAGAATACTTTTACAAGCTTCTTTTAATATAAAATTGAAAATCTTGAAATTAAGGACATTTTAAACAACTTTAACACGAATGGAAGGACGATGGAAAGAAAGGGGGTGCTTTATACACTTCTCCTTTCTCAATTATTCAGGGGTTCCCTCTCAACACCTAAAACTTCAAAACATCAAAATTTAAACGGAACATCCAACTCAAACCAGTCAAACCTCATTCTCGAGCGGTTCTCAAGTGGGATAAAAAAGAGGGTTACCATTGAAGACCGGAGACCTCCACAATTCCGAGTGACTGCAAGAGGTCCCGCTGAATTGCCCCCCAGCGCTCCGTCACCGCCCCAGGGCCTCGCCCGTGTGCTTCCTGCTCTGTGCCTTCTTGCATGGTCCAGCTACTACTCAAGTCAAAGTCGCCAGCCCCCAGAGGAGCTGCCATCTCCCCTGCCTGGGCCCGCTGAAGTCACTGGTCCGATAACAGCCTGCCGAGAGTGGGCGACATGGTTACATGGGAGGCAATAACACTGCCACCAATGTCTACCTACTTATGTCCCAGGGCCTCCGCGCCCAGTGCTGAGGGTGCAACTGGCTAAGGGAACTGCTCTCCGAAGGTGCCAGTTTGCTGGCACCTGTGGAACTGGCCATATGTATGCTTATGTCACACAGATGTCTTGATAAAATTAGTCTTTTTCATTCTTGTAACTTCTTGCCTTAAGGCTTAGAAACACATGATATGGCTGATCTGGAATGATAACTACTGGCTTTGCTCCTCCCCTTCTAAGTCAGTCCACAGACTTGCACCAACCTTTGAGTATTTCTCCAACCTCTCATCCTCTCCTCCCTTAGGACCAAGCTCTTCAGAAGGGGCTTCTCATGTACAATAACTACTCTTCGCCGAAATAGCCACATAGTCCCCTGTGGGCTCACACATCCTCCACACATGCCCAGATCATTTTGAATTCCAGGATATGCCTGCAACAAATATCTTTTATTGAGAGCATTTACTTCCAAGACAATGAGAAATAGTCTGATCTTTATCCATGCCAACTTTGGTGAAAAGCCTAGAAGTTTAAAACCTGAACTGCAAAAAGCATCAGCTCTCGGATCCATTTTGACCCCTTGGTTTTGTTTGTTTGTTTGTTTGTTTTCTTAGTTTATGCCCCTAGAATAACACCATGATATTCTTTAAAAAGCTAAAATCTGGGTCCTAATCCCAAGAGAGAGCCCATCAGAACCTTAGTAGAAGATGGTAAATATGCTTAACATCAGTAAAAGCAGCGCCACATTCTTAACAATGCAGATAAAACTGCAGTTTCATTTACACCTGAATTTCAATTATATTTGGTATAACAAAGTAAGGACCTGAAGGCTCTCTTCGACAATTCTGTGATAAAGAGAGAGCCTTTCTAATCTGAGGGCCCCAACGAAAGACCCGTAAGAAAACATAATAGTGAGTGCCCCGGTCACCACTGCCCAGTCTCTCCATCACAGCTGGATGACCAGGCAACACCAAAGCTCCTAGGCAGACAAATTCTGTGTCTTCTATTTTAAATGGCTTTGTACCAAAAAATTGAACATGCCTGCAATTCTAGGAATGGCTACTCAGCCTCCCACCAACCTCTTGAGTCAATCACCCTCCATCCACCTTCGAAAAAAATTTACCCATATTTTGCTGTGTATAATCCATATTTTTTGCCCAATTTTTGAGGGAAAATTTAAAGATGCACATTATACATGGATATGATGATTATACACCATGGGTATAATAACGGGCCTACTAATCCCATGTATAATGCGCACAAAAACGTGGGTGCGCATTATACACGGCAAACTACGGCCGCTAAAAAGATATTTTGCTTCTAATGGGTCCTTGGATTATATAAAAATATATTGTAACCCGGGGTGGAGGGATACATAAATTTAACCCATGAGAGACACAATATAGCATAATTAGTGGGATATCTAACCTAATCATATTAACATGTAGCACATGAATGGCAGGCAGTCTTTAAAGTAGCTCATCTCTGACACCTACAGATGCAAATTTTTCTTTTCAATCTTGGCTTCTCTTAAACATCAAGCAGCCAGGTAAATGCACAATTCATCATTTATAATTCATTTGCAGACTAGCATAATGTTCAAACTATTTTGCTTACACTGCTAGGTACCACAATAGCTTATAAAATACACGAACAACTAATATTGTTCAAGATAGTTGAAACATCTCATAATATCTTTTAAATCAAAATATTTTTTACAGTTTGAGCTTTAGAAATTTTGCAATCTGTGGCAGGTCATTCTGCTAGTCAGAGAAAGGAAATTAAGGAAATGCAAGTCAAAGAAGTCAACCGCCATATTAACGAGCTGGCTTCAATCCATTTCATGCCATCGGACCACAGCCACGAGCACAGCCGACCCCCAAAAGTAATGAGGTCCCTAGTTAAAGGGAAACTAGATGAGAATATGTGTACAAAAACAGCAGAAACCTGTAACATTGGTAAAAAAAAAAAAAAAAAAAAACTCCCCAAAGCCCCTCAACAGGCATTCATATTGCACTTATAATTTAAATGTACCTTTTCCAATTTTCTGAGAATATAGATGGCCCCAAGAACATAGCTATCTTTCACTATCCCAAGGATTGAAAGCTCACGTTACTTTGATGTACTTGACTGCCTTTCAGATAATCAGCTCCAAAAAAACATCACTCCGTGACTGTGGGAGGTCAGAAAACCTTCTGAGAACACTACGAACTGCAGCTGCGTACCAGAGTTCTGAGTTTATCAAAACAAGAAAGAAGTCCAGCTGCCTCACCAGACACCTTCTGTAAGTGGAACTAATTATATTTGAATCATGGGTCCGATCTTTCCATGATGCAAGTCAACTTTTTGCATTGTGCTAAGAGCACTTAATAAAAGATCTACCTTCTTAGCAAAGTTTAAAGTGCACAATAATAGCATATCGTTAACTACAGGCACAGTGTTGCATAGCAGATCTCCAGAATGTACCCATCCTGCGTAACTGAACCTTTATACCCCCGAACAGCAGCTTCTCGTTTCCTCCCCACTGTGGCTCCTGGCCACGCCCATTCTACTCTCCACTGCTGTGAGTCTATTTTAGATCCTTCGCGTAAGGGGAATCATGCAGGATCTTTCTGTGACTGGCTTATTTCACGTAGCATTATGTCCTCCCAGTCCATCCATGTTGTCACCTATGGCAGGATTTCCTTCTTTTTAAAAGCTGAGCGATATTCCGTTGTATTACATACCACATTCTCTTTATCCACTCATCTGTCAACGGGCATTTGGCCGTTTCCATAGCTTGGGTGGGGTGAATAACACCGTCGTGAACGTGGAAAGGCACGAATCTCTTCGAGATCCAGGTTGCAGTTATTTTGGATGGACACCCAGAAAGGGGATGGCTGGGTCATATGGTAGTTCTTTTCATCTTTTGAGGAATCTCCCTAATATTTAAGTAGTCACTCCCCATTGGTCACCTTCTCCCAGTCACGGGCAACAGCTAATCTGCTTTCTGTTTCCGTGCATTTGCAAATCCTGCACCTTCGCACAGATGGAATCACCCGGTCCGTGTCCCTCTGCCTAAGGCTGCTTTCACTTACCACGATATTTTCAAGGTTCATCCATGTTGTAACATGTCACAGTGCTGTCTTCCTTTTTATGGCAGAATAATATTTTGCTTATTCGTACATTAGGTGATAAACATTGGGGTTGTTTCCACTTTTTTGGCTATTTAAACAGTGTTGCTACAAACACTCATGTGCAAGTTTTTGTTTGAACATCTGTTTTCAATCACTTTGGGTCTATACCTAGGATTGAAATTGCTAGGTCACATGGTAACTCCGTGAGGTAACTTACTAAGCCATCACTGAACTGACTTCCACGCAGTTGCACAATTTTACATTCCCAGCAGCAGTGTATGAGGCTTCCGATTTCTTTACATCCTGCCAACACGAATCTGATCATATCACTGTCCTGTGTGCAGTAAAAACTAGACTCTCTGCTACGGCCTACAAAGTCTAACACGGCCTGGCGCCTGCCTGCCCCCTCACCCCACCCCCTGGCACTGAATCCCTCAATCCCTGAAATACGGCAGCACTGGTCTTCTCGCTCCACCCTGCGAATGAAAAGGGTAATTTCAATTCGGGGCCTCCACCCCTGCTCTTCCCCAGGCCTGCT
>PVJD01015714.1:0-23849 GCA_004026545.1 Mormoops blainvillei
AGATGCAGGCTCTGAGGACCCAGGAAGGCAGGTTGAAGTGAGGCCCAGGTGTCCCTGTCTGAGCCACTGGCCACCCCCCTCCCCTCCTCCCCCCCTCCCCGCTGAGATCCTCCCTGCGGCTCCCCGTGGCCAGCAGCTCTGCAGCACTGGGCTCAGCTCCACTCTGCTCAGCTGAGCTCCAGGAAGGCCACCTCCTCCCTGCCCTCCTCCTCCCTTGTCTCCTGCTGTCACCACTCACCTCTCATAGCCTCGAGGGGGTGGGGACCCCAGAGCTGGACACTCTCCACCGTGGCCCCAGAGCCCAGCTGGTCGGACGGACAAACAGTCGGACGCAGGACCCCGGAGCCCTAAGGTGGGCAGTGTGCCAGGGTCCCTCACGGCCTCCTCAAGGTCAGTGCCAGGCGGGGATGCAGTCACTGTGGGGTCCCTGAGACCTTCAGAGCCCACCCCAGGCTCCTCATCTCAGACCTCAGGTCCCAAGGCAGGCTTTGACCTCAGGTGTACCTGAGGCAGGCAGGATCGGGGGACAGGGGACCACAAGCTGACCCAGGTCTGGGGGTCGGTTGGGAGAGGTCCCAGGCTGGGGACCAGCGCTGGACCCACTCACGGAGGCCTCACTGGGGACACCCTGCTCCGGCCATGGGGAGCTAAAATTGGAAAGTGGCGAGTGGGAGGCAGCTGACAAAGCTATTTCGCGGGCTCTTCGCCGTGCTCCGGTTTCAAGCTCCTGCTCCATTAACCTGATCCTCGGGGCCTCCCTACCCCCAGCGCCGGTGAGGAGGTGGCTCAGCCCTCCGGCCGGCCCTGCAGAAGACAGGGCAGGCCCGCAGCCCCCCGGTGTGGGAAGGGGCAGCAGTGGCTGGTTTTCTCTTATCTGTGACTCCAAAGGGGCTCACGGAGAACACTCAGTCCCGTCCCAGTTTTGCTGCATGACCTTGACAGGTCCCTGCGCCTCTCCGGTTCATGACCCCCTCCGTCTATGTAAGAGGGAGAGCGACGACCTAGGGGAGCCGTTTTCAGACTTGGTGAGGGATATTTGGGAGGGGGTCTGGGGTGGGAGAACGAGCCATGCCTGCTACATCTTGGCTCAGCCCAACCTGAAAGGGTGCCGAGACGCGTTCCTCCCTTTAATTTGGGCCCTTAGTCTGTTACCCATGGGACCCTTGGGAAGGTCTCAGGCTAGGCTGGAGCCAGATAGGAAGGGAATAGGTGCTAGCTAAGGTCCCGGAGGTGGCCCAGCACAACTCCTGGGGAAGATCGCGGCTCTGGTAGAAGGGAGTGGCTAGGCTCACCCTGAGCCTGATACCGGTCAGCACCTTGGACAGCGGCCAGCACCCTCCCCGGTGCCCTCCTGGCCCCACTCCCGCTTCTCCAGGGCAGCTCTTCAAATAGCACAGCTTCCAGCCGGCATCCAGGGACTGAATACACAGAGCACTGAGAGAGTGGCCTGGTGTGGCCACAAACACAGGCAGGGACCAGAGACAGGGCCGGCCGGGGCTCAAGGTTGGGGCCATGGGGGTCAGGGAGAGGTTGGAGGCTCGGTGCTGGGGGCCGGCCCTGGGGAGGTGACAGGAAGTCCAGGAGGCTCAGGAGGGTATGGAAGTCTGAGGAGGGGGCAGGGAGGGGGTGGGGCTTTGTCAGGCACTGAGGGAGGCTTAGTGAGGGCCATGGGGACCCTGAGGGCCAGAAACAAATTGGGGTGATGCAGATGAGGCTTCTCCGCAGGAAGAGCATCTGAGATCTTGGCAGGCGCAGTTTGAGCACAGGGTGGGGACCAGCCCACCCGCAAGGCGTGGGGAGCAAAGGAAGGCAAGGAAGGCAGGCCGAGGGTGGGGGCCACGCTTCCCAGGCTTCGGTGGGAAAGGCCGGAGCCAGAGCAGCAGCTGGGATGAGGGGAGGCCTGGGAGGAGTTGGGGCAGGGGGGCGGGGGGAACAATGGCCTGAGTCCCCAAGGGGCAAGGGGGAAGTCTCAAGAATGGGGGGTCCTCACCACCTCAGTGGGGGGCCATAAGGCGGGGCTAGGCAGGGCTGAGGGTCAGCGGTGCCCTTACCCAATCTGTCTCCTCTAGCCCCTTCTAGGCTATGGGCATCAAGACAGCACTGCCGGCGGCGGAGCTGGGCCTGTACTCCTTGGTGCTGAGTGGGGCCCTGGCTTACGCTGGCCAGGGCCTGCTCGAGGCTTCACAAGGTAACAGCTGGGCCCCTGGGTAAGAGAGTGGGACCCTTCTCTTCCTGGGGCCTCAGGGTCCCAGCAACCAGCAAGGCCAGAAACTTAGGGGCTCCCGGCGCAGGGTATTCTCTTGGCCCTGGGGGCTGGGCTGCGCCAGGTGCAGTCACAAGGAGACACTTGCAGAGGCACTGACAGGGACCTGGACACAGAGCCACAGAGAGAGAGAGGCAGAGAGAGACTCAGACACTTAGGCACAGCCGGGCCCAGACACATAGTGAGACCCAGAGGGAAACAGGCAGAGAGAGGCCCAGGTTTCCCGGGGAAGGGGTGGGCACAGCCGGCGGGCGGGTCCTCTCCCTGAGGCCACACGCACTCTGTTCTCAGATGGGGCCCACAGGAAGGCCTTCCGGGAGTCTGTGCGGCCCGGCTGGGAGTACATTGGTCGGAAGATGGTAGGTCCTCCATGCCCCAGGGTCCCCGACGTGGGTGCCTGATCCCTGGCACACTTTCTGATCCCAAACCCTTCCCGACTCTCCCCCATTCCAGATGCTCAGAGGGCTCCCAGTGGGGAGGGTCTCTGGCTTGAGCCCCTCCTGCCCCAGAGCCCGCTCACTTAGGAAATAGATCAAAACATGCCTTAGCAGTGGCCTCCGGCACCACCCTTCCCAGGGACAATGCAATAATGCTGGGGTGTCAGGCAATGGGCCAGGGAGAGGGGGAGCTCTGAGGGGCAGGGCAGCCCACATGGTGCCCCTCATTCCTCTCTGTCTCCTTGCCTGGTGCTTCCCTCAGAGGGGCAGGCAGGGCCCTCCAGCCATGGCTCTGCTCTAATGCGTCAGAAGAACATGGGGGCTGGGTCAGTGCTGGGACAGTGCTGGGACTCTGACCTGCCTGAGGGCCAGCCCATCCCGCCCCCTGCCCCCCCTAACCTGCCCGGCCCGCCCCAGGACGTGGCTGACTTCGAGTGGGTGATGTGGTTCACCTCCTTCCGCAATGTCATCATCTTCGCCCTCTCTGGACACGTGCTGTTTGCTAAACTCTGCACCATGGTTGCCCCCCAGGTGAGCACAGCCTGGGCCACCCCAGCCTCCTCCACCAGCCCCTCCTCAGCCACAGGGGTTGTGGGAAACCCATGCCAGGGTCCCACCCGCACGGGTATGGCTTGGTCAGCGCAACATTCTCACTGTCCACAGCTCCGCTCCTGGATGTATGCTGTGTATGGGGCCCTGGCTGTGGTGGGCACCATGGGCCCTTGGTACCTGCTGCTGCTGCTTGGCCACTGTGTTGGCCTCTATGTGGCCTCACTCCTGGGTCAGCCCTGGCTCTGTCTAGGCCTCGGCATGGCTAGCCTTGCCTCCTTCAAGCTGGACCCCCTAATCTCCTGGCAGGTGCGCAACAGGGAGGGGAAAGGGTGGAGGGTGCAGGGGTAGGACCCCAAACCTCTCACCCCATCTAAAGCCTTTACCTCCCAAGCCTGCCCAACCCTTTCCTCCACTGTCCCAGCTGTCTCTGGGCCTTGGAGTAAGCCTTGCCTACAAGGTGGTCACCTCCACCAAAGCAGGGACCTGTCCAGCTCATTTCCTGCTCTATCCCCAACACTTAACATAAATTGGCCCGGAGTGGCCAATGGTGACTGGATCTGGAGAGAGGAAAGGACAGGACCAGGCTGGGCCCCTGGGACAAGCTGGGCGGGCTTCCCAGAGACAAGGGGCAGCTGGTGAGCTGGCGGCCTGTTCTCTCCCATCCAGAACGGGTTTGTAACAGGCACTTTTGATCTTCAAGAGGTGCTGTTTCACGGGGGCAGCGGTTTCACAGTGCTGCGTTGCACCAGCTTCGCGCTGGAGAGCTGTGCCCACCCTGACCGCCGCTACTCCCTCGCCGACCTGCTCAAGTACAACTTCTACCTGCCTTTCTTCTTCTTCGGACCCATCATGACCTTTGACCGCTTCCACGCCCAGGTGAGGGGACACTCTGTGGGCTCCCAGAGCCAGACTGGCTCTCCCTCTTCAGACAGGGGCTCCCGGTCACAGGTGGGACTCCCAGGGCGGGCTGTGTCCCCATCCTCAGCCACGGCCCCCTTCCTCAGACCCCAGGACTGGGCCACATTTCCCCCTGAGACAGGGGTCACAGGATGGAGACGTGTCTCCTCCTTCAGAAAGGACTCGCCTCCTGCTCAACTGGGGCTCCTGGGACAGGACTGGGTCTCCCCCAGCAGGCGGTGACCCACCTGGAGTGTTTCCACCCTCAGGCAGGGCTGCAGGTTGGAGCCAATTTCCCCTCACCCTCAGGCCCCCAGGCAGTTGGTGACTCCCCACTGGGAAACTTGGCATCCCCCAGGTGAGCCAGGTGGAGCCGGTGCGGCGCGAGGGCGAGCTGTGGCGCATCCAGGCCCAGGCGGGCCTCAGCGTGGCAGCCATCCTGGTCGTGGACATCTTCTTTCACTTCTTCTACATCCTCACCATCCCCAGTGACCTCAAGTTTGCCAGCCGCCTGCCGGACAGTGCCCTCGGTGGGTGCACGGGGGCCCGGACCAGGGATGGGGGCTCTGTGCCCTCTGTGTCCCCACAGTGTCACCACTGGGGAAGCTGACACCTGGAGGGGCGCAGCACCTATCTGAGGGTGTGGGAGCGGGGACTTCTTTGAAATGCATGGGATTTGTTCACTTTGTCCTGTGAGGCCAGACTGGTATGGGACAGAGCCCTTTCCACCTTCCTGTGGTCTCGGGCTGATCTTCACAATGGGACGGGGTCTCCCTGGGGTGGTCAGGGCCCAGGAAGAGGAGAGCAGGGTGCCCATGGGAGTGGTCTGGGCAGTAGGACCTCCCCCAGGACCTGGGAAGGTTGTGTCAGGAGTGGAGGGCAGCTCACCTAAATTTGGGTGTCTGGGGCGGGGAGGCCGCTGCGACGCCCCCCAGGCAGTGACAACATGCCGTCCCCAGCTGGCCTCGCCTACTCAAACCTGGTGTATGACTGGGTGAAGGCGGCGGTCCTCTTCGGCGTCGTCAACACAGTGGCGCGCCTTGACCACTTGGACCCGCCCCAGCCTCCCAAGTGCATCACCGCGCTCTACGTCTTTGCAGAAACGTGAGTGCCGGCGTGGGGGCCTCGCCCTTAGCCCCTCCCCCTATGTACCCAGGAGCCCTGCTCCTGGTTGGCTCACACTCAGCTTCCCTCCTCCTACAGGCACTTTGACCGAGGCATCAACGACTGGCTTTGCAAGTGAGTTGGGTTGGCGGGGAGCGAAATGGGCACAGTTATGGGGCAGGTGTTTGAGCGGGCAGTGCTGAGGCTGGTCTACGTTTTGAAAGATGCCCCCCTGGCCCAGAGGATGCAGGGAGGGAGGTGAGGAGGTCATGGCAGAGGTCTAAGTGAAAGACACAGAAGTTTGGAGTTGGGGCCCTGGAGGCGAGAGAAATAGTCGGAGCAGAGAGACGCAGCAGGCAGCCTGCACAGGACTTGGCCGTGCATCGCAGGTATCGGGAAGGAGACGGAGACGACGCCCAGATTCCTGCCTACAGCCTGGGAGGAGGGCGGGTGGTTTCCAGAAAGGGGTTCCATCTGAGAAATGTCTGGTTGGAATCTGGCAGGTCCAGGGAGGCGGCTCAGAGAAGTCTGGAGGACGGATGGAGCTCTGAGCTTACAGGGTTGGGTGATCTTTGGGCCTTAAGAGCCCCAAGGAGAGACGATGAGTCTGAAGGAGAGAGGACAGAGTGAGAAAAGAAGCCGAGACTGGACCTGGAAGAACTCTGGATGGGGGGAGAAGTAAGAACAGGCAGAAAGGATTGAAAGGAGTGGTCACAGGGGCAGGAGAGAAGGCAAGGCCATGTGACATCCTGGGACTAAGAGGAGCCCACCCAGGTATGGTGGGGGCAACGGAGTCAGGTGCTGCTGGGGTCAAGGCAGCTGGAGACTGAGCGTCAGCGTTGGTGGCGGTCCTCAGCCTTTCCCTGGAGAGCAGGGGCAGGCGAGGAGAAGAAACCGAGAAATGACAGGGGAATTCTTGTGTGGACAACTCCTGGAAGAAGCC
Organism: Mormoops blainvillei; assembly: GCA_004026545.1. Lineage (NCBI taxonomy): Eukaryota > Metazoa > Chordata > Mammalia > Chiroptera > Mormoopidae > Mormoops > Mormoops blainvillei. The sequence goes on from PVJD01015714.1 coordinate 6,197, forward strand.
TGGTACCAAAGGGGGAAGACAGAGGGGTGGCTGCAGGGGATAGCGGGGTGTTTTCAAGACAAGAAATAGTGGACCAGCTTGGGTGCTGGGGGGATTATTCCACAGAGAGGAAGACGTCGGTGATGCAGGATAGAGTGCTGACGGGCGGAGCGAGGTCCCTGCGGAGGGAGGAGGAGATGCAGCCAGGCAGAGGCCTGGCTTCAGGTCGGGGAGGAGGAAGAGAAGCCGGCTTGCGGAGGCGGGGGCACAGGTTCGGGTGGAAGGTGAGGGTTCCACCTGAAGACTCTGATTTTCTCCATGAAGTGGGAGGTGAGGTCATCAGCTGAGAGATGCCTGGTTGGGGGCATGGAGGAAGGGGGCATCTGTGTGTCCTCCACCCTCCTGCCTAGGTCCACCCACACCCACTCATACATGCAAGGGGGTGGGGGGAATAAGGGTGGCATATCCACTGCAGAGCACAGGAGAAGCTGACTAGAGAGAACTTGGCATTGCGAGCCCGGGTGGGCTGGAGGGAGTGGATTCATGGGCTCTCCTATGTGAAGGTGTGAGAGTTTCCCCGTCAGCACTTAGCTACTTGGGTGCAGGTGAGGAGAAAGTGGGTGACTGGCCTCTCCCAGATGGGTGAGAAATAAGGGGTTCTAGGTTATTTGTCATGATGACTCACTGAATATAAGCCCGTTGAGGAGGGGTCACACGATGAGGAAGGGTGGGTGTTAAGGAGACGTGGAGCTGGAGCTGGAGAGCCAGGCCAGGAGCGGCTGAGCGAAGAATGGCTATTAGTGAAATTTCAAGTGGTGACAAAGTTGGGAGTGGCCCTGGGCGTGGGTGGCTGAGGTGGAGTGGAAAAGGAACCCCTGGAAACGAGGAGCTCCAGGACATTACTCAATGGGACTCTTCCTGAATTTATTTAACAAATATTTATCAAGCACCTACTGTGTGCCAGGCCCTGTTGTGGGCACTGGGGATACAGCAGTGAACGTGGCAGAGTCCCTGAATTCATGGAGCTTACAGTCGAGTGGGGAGAAACAGACCGTACGCAGGTAAAGAAACACATAAATAATTTTAGAGAGTGGCAAGCAGGGTGAAAAAATAAAACAGCATCATGGGATAGAAGCTGGCCACAGGACCGGGGCAGAGCTCCGTGAGACGAGAGTTGAACTGAGACCTAAGTGACAAGGGAGTCTGGGGAAGATATCATTCGAAATAGAGGGGACAAGCGCACAGGCCCCGAGGCAGGGACCCACTGCATCTGAGGGCCAGAAAGGCCGATAGGCCAGCGCGGGGCGAAGGAGGGCAAGGGGGCGGCAGACGCCAGAGGCCATGGGATCCCCTAGCCACAGTGAGGAAGGTGAGTTTCATTGTAATGGTGCTGGGGACAGGAGGCACTGGGAGAGGGTCTGCTTGCGGAAGTGATGGGATCCCAGGGGCACCCTTGGAGGATGCCTCTAGCTGCTGTGTGGGGAACAGAGGGTAGCTGGCAAAGGCAGAAGCAGGGAGATGAGTTCAGAGACATGCAATAATCTCTGGGAGAGGAGAAGTTGCCTGGAGGAGGGGGGTGGTAGTGGAGGTGGTGAGCTGCGGTCAGGGCTGGGTGGAGCCCATAGGATTTGCTGGCTTGGATGTGGGTGGAGATGGGAACTGAGGACCCAAGAGAGCACGAAGGCCCTTGGCCTACGACGGAATGGATGGTAGTACCGTGAACTGAGATGCGGACGAAGTGGGTTTGGGCAGGAATCGGGGAATCTGTCATTGAAGGGAGATATCTGATAACAGTTGGATAGACAAGTCCAGAGGGAGACTGGGCCAAAGACACAGACGTGGGGCTCAGCACGGAGACAGTTTTCAGAGCTTTGGGTCTGGCTGCGATCACTGGGGACCGAGTGAACACAGCTAGAGGAGATCTGGACTTCCAGGCCGAGCGTTCTGCATTCTGATGTTGGGAAGGGGAAGAGAAGCCCCCTGCAGGCAGGAATGCTGAATGTGCCCAGATGATGGCGTCGAGGAGGGCTGTCCCCGTTGTGTACCTTTTGCCCGTCCCCTAGCTGCCCTTTCCCGCCGCCACTGGCCCCTTCTCCCGCCTTTCCTGCAGGTACGTGTACGACCACATTGGTGGCGAGCACTCAGAAGTGGTCCCAGAGCTGGTGGCCTCAGTGGCCACCTTTGCCGTCACCACTCTGTGGCTTGGGCCTTGTGAGATTGTCTACCTGTGGTCAGTCCTTAACTGCTTTGGCCTCAACTTTGAGCTCTGGGTGCAGAAGCTGGCAGAGTGGGGGCCCCTAGCGCGAATTGAGGTGAGCAGAGAGGGGCTGGGGCTGGGGGGTGCTGGGCACTGTTGCTCTTTGAAGATTGCCAGACACACTTGGTCCCCCTCGGAGAAGAGTCGCCAGGGAGGGTGGGGTGTCTGGGCCCCTGTCCAGAGCTTTCTCACCACTGCCTTCCTGGTTGTCAGGACAGTGGCTCACCCCGTGGGTGTCCAGCCCTCCGTACCTTCTGTGGGGCACGGCACACCCAGGCCTGGCTGTGTTGGTCAGGCGCTGCCCTCTCTCCAGACCTCAGTTTCCCCATCTTTAACAATGACGGAGAGCTGACCTGGGACTCTCCGAGACCTCAGGGACCACGTGGGCAAGACCTCTGACCACCCATGTCCTCTTTCCCCCGGGCCTCTTGCTGCATGGACAATACCTTCCTGGACCGGCAGGCCTCTCTGTCGGAGCAGATGTCCCGCAGGGTCCGGGCCGTCTTTGGGGCCGTGAACTTCTGGGCTATCATCATGTACAACCTTGTAAGCCTGAACAGCCTGGAGTTCACAGAGCTGGTCGCCCGGCGCCTGCTTCTCACAGGTGAGGGACGGAAGGGTGGGGATACAGAACGAGTCAGGCAGCAGCCTTGAGGACTGCGACCTTTTGGAATGCCCCCGCCTCAGCCCAGTTCCCCAGGGACTCGGCAAAGCGGGCCAGTTGAGTGGGAGAGGCATGGGAAGAGAAGAGTCGCCGGGGGCGGGGGTGGGGGGGATCTGCTCCCAGGCTGCAGTGACCTCTTCCCTACACAGGGTTTCCCCAGACCACACTGGCCGTCCTATTTGTCACCTACTGTGGTGTTCAGCTGGTGAAGGAGCGAGAGCGAATCCTGGCGCTAGAGGAGGAGCAGAAGGAGGACAAACTGAAGCCAGAGTAGGTGGGAGGGGGCAGGGACAGCTCTGCTCAGCCATTCCTCGGCCCAGGCCAGGCCAGGCCAGACAGGGCCTGACCGAAAGAATAAAAGACTTTTCTACCACAGTTTGGCTGGTCCCTGCCCTTTCCCCAGCATTCTTCTGGCTCCTGGTCTGTGCTGGAGGAGGAGCTGGGAGCTCTGGGCTGCAGGGAGGGGGTCAAGCTCTTGGTGCACGCGGAGTGTGGAGGAGACACCGACATGGAGGGCCGAGACCACCAACGAGGGTACCCCAAAAGCTGAACATTAAAGCCTCAAATCTTCCAACTAGCTGATCGCTCTCTTGGAGCACCTGATTCCAGACCCTGAGCCGCCTGCTCAGAAGGCACTTTATTATTCTTACAGAAAGAGACTTATCTGTGCTGCAGGGAGCACTCGATGGGGACACTCCCCGTGGGACAGGCGAGGACTGGGTCCTGTGGGGAATTTACTGGCACACGCAGTCAGGCTGCGGCAGGGCCAGGATGCAGCCTGGGATATGTCCCCGTGCTCCTGGCTCGAGGACCAAGAACACGGGCGAAATGGAGACACCGAGGGGCCTCAGGTTCCTCATCGCTGCCCCAAAGCTCAGGCTGGCAGTGTTACCGCCCCTGGCTGAAGCAGCTGCTTGGCCATCGCGACAGACCCAGGGGGTCTCTGGCCCCTCCCAGCCTCCTCCCTGGAGCCCCAGAAGGCCCGGCCTATGTGGGCCACAGGGTGCTTGGATCAGGCCCTCCGGGCTGGTCACATCTTGGTCAGACGCAGCACGTTGAGCCGCACAGGTAGGAAGGTGGCGCCAGTGGCGTAGGCAATCTCCCGCAAAACACCTTCCCACTTCTTCTCGTCCTCATTATACCTGGGGCGGGCCAGGGAGGAGGAGCTGGGTCAGCCGGGTTCAGAGGGAGGCCCAGCAGGGATGGATGGCTGGGTGCACTGAGTGCCCCTGGCCCCCGCCCCAGAGAATGGTCCACTCCTGGAGGATTCCCGTGCTCCAGGAAAGGGGCCCCCACAAGGCCCACCCCCAAAGACGTTCCACCCCACATTCCAAGAAGGGCCTCCTCCCTCCACCAAGGTCTACTCTACATCTTCCGTGGAGATGTAGAATTTCCCAACTCAGCCCTCTGGGGAGGACACCTCCCACTCTCCCAGCAGCACTGCCCCCAGGGGCCACCTGCCGCAGTGGGATAATGGAAGGCTCAGAAGGGGCCCCAGGTGGCCACAGCCTCTCCCCTGCATCCCCAGGAAGGAACAGCCAGGGAAAGCAATGGCTCTTCAAGGCTGGCGTCCAGCAGCTTCTCAATCCCGGCCTGCCAGCCCCTGAAGGGCACCCGGAAGGGAGGGGCAGGGAAGACAGGCCTGGCTGCCTCCTCGGGACCCCTCTGCTTTGGGACATTTCCACGGGTCTGTGCCCTACGCTTGGGATCAGCTCCCGACTGTGACACTGTCGGGGGCCCAGAGTGGGGCATGGTCACGTGTGTGTGAGCCCCGACTTTCCCAAACAAATGGAGAGAACTAGTGCTGAACAGGGTCTGCTGTCCCTTCCCCGTAGGACTCCCGGAAGAGGGGCCGGCCCTGGCCCCAGAGGAGCCTGCCAGGTGCCTCGCGGCCTGGCCGCGGTGCTGCGGGCCACCAGCCTTGCTCATGGCTCCCCCTCACCTCCCTGGGGCCAGGCTTACCTCCAGATGTCGGTGAGCTCTGTGGGGACCAGCTCCCCAGACTCAGTCTCCAGGGTGGCAAAGCCACCGATGGCATAGAGGGTGCCCGCCAGGCTGACCAGGCTGAGTGAGCTGCGCTCCTGCGGGAAGGCCTCAAAGGGCGCCCACCTGGGGCAGGGGTGGCGGTGAGGAGGTGAATCACCAGGGGGCCCTTCGCAAGCCCAGTCCCTGTCCCCCCACCCCTAGCACCCACAGCCTCAGCTGCACCCCCCTGAAATCGGGATCCCAGGCTCACAGGCTCTCAGCACAACCGCCTGTTCTGAACCTCCTCAGGAACGCCCACCTGGTGCCCGTGCCAGGGCCTCAGAGTGTCCCGACGCTGTTCCCCTCCCCCTTCTCTCTGGTTTTCACTTCCTTCCCCATTCTCTTTGCTCCTCCCACTTCCCCTCACTGTCTGTTTGACCTGCCCCTCAGCCTGTCCCGAAATCCACCATGGATCTCCCCAGTGTCCCTCCTTCACTCCTGAACCAACTCCCACTTGCTAGCTCAGAGGCCAGCAACCTCCCAGCCCCTCGGACCCCTGCCCGGCCCCCTCCTCCCACAGCCCAGTTACTCTCGAGGTGTCTCCACTCCCCTCCCCAACTCCTGTTGTTGAGGCCTCATGGCCGCCCTCCCAAACGGCTGGCAGTCCCCCAGCCCCCACAGGGCTCGGCAGTCGGGCCCAGCGCGCACACCCTTGCTGCCGTGACTTCCATTTTAACGTGCTCTCCCGGAGACGCATGGGCATGTTACAGCGTGAGCTGCCCTGGCCTGAGGCTTTCTTCAGGGCATCCCCTCTGCCCCTTCCCCTCTGCAGCCCCATCTCTGGGCCACCACCACCTCTCGCGATAAAGCAGCACCCCTGCCTCCTGGGAAATTCCTGACTTCTTCTCTAATCAGTTGTCAGGAGGCTTCTTAGGAAAACCCATCAGAGGCATTTCCTTGTCCCCCCTCCCACTAAAGTTCTCAGCCCTGCTCACTGCCTCTGCAGCCCCGTACCTCCCTTCCCCCTTCCTTTCACCCTCTACACTCCATCCGACCTGAGCAATGGCCTTTCCCCTGATGGACCTGCCTCCTTCTCCTAACTGCCTTGGCACCCACCTTCCTTTACCTGGGCATCCTTGTCCCACCCCAGCGGTTTTCTTCCTGACCCCCAGGGCAGGGCGGCGGGGTCACCACTGCATCCCAGGCCAGGTGTGTCTCTGCCTGAGGAACCTGGCATCTTGGACCCCACCCCTGGGAGCTCTCCCCTGCAGGCTGGGCAGGCCAGAACCCTTGCCCCGCCTGGGAGGGAAGCCCACCTCACTACTGATCAGGGGAAAGGGGCTATTTCTGTGCTGATGTCCAAGCTCAACTGCAAAAACCCAAGACGGGCTATGCTTCCCTCCGGGGCTGACACAGAGAGGGCTGGCATAGACCCAAAGCCACACAGCCAGGGGGTTACACTGAGGCCCTCAGTCCCTGGCAGTCCTGCCTGGAGAAGGGAGGGGAGACAGGAGTCAAGCAGCCGTACTTGTTGTCCGCGATGCTGTACACCTCGACTGAGCTGGTCAGCCCTGTGTCTGTGACCCCAGCAGCCACAAAAATGCGGCCATCATGGATGGTGGCCCCGAAGAGTGATCGAGCAGTCTGCATGGGAGCCAGCTCCTTCCACTCGAACTTCTTAGGGTCATAGACGCACATCTTATTCAGGCACTTCCTGTGGGGGGCGGGCAGTCAGTGGGAGGGAGAAAGTCCGAGCGGAGCCCCTCCACCCCCCCCCCCCGTGGCCCCATCCCCTACGGCTGCTGCCCAGCCAGGATAAATGCCCAACAGCCTCTGGGAGCTCCTGCTCCCATCTAACCGGCAGCCCTGCTTCCACTGCACTCACTCCAGGCCTGAGCCTCACCTGTTGCTCCCTTTGCCGCCAATGACGTAGACAAGGTCCATGTGCGAGAGCACCGCATGGCCGTACACCTCGTAGGGCAGCGGGTCCGATTCGCCCCATTTGAACGACCTGACAGGGAGGGGAGAGGGTGAGGGCACTCAGTTCCTGTCTCCGCATCCACGTATCCACCCAACAAGTATTCCGTATTCAGGGTGCGCCCGGTAGATTACCGGACCTCCCCGGACCTCTCATTTCCTCGCTCGCGTCCCACCTGCCCACCACTCGCTCCGCCCCTACCCAGCGGGGTCTCTGTCCTGTGCGCAGTTCTAGACCATCCCACCTCCAGGCTCCCGCCCACGTCCTCAACCCGATCCCGAGGGCGGCCCCGCCCCCTGCCCGCGCTCACAGCCTGTCGTAGCACATGACCGAGTCCAGGCTGCGTTCGCCGTCCTTGAGCTCCCGGCCGCCGACCACGTAGATGGAGTTCAGAGCCTCTCCCAGGCCGAAGAGGCAGCGCGGCGAGGGCAGCGGCGGCATCCCCAGCCAGTCTGAGTCCAGGTGGTCAAACTGCGGGCCGAGGGTGCAGTCAGCTACCGGCGCCCGCGCCCACGCCCCAGCCCCAGCCCCAGCCCCAGCCCCAGCTCAGCCCCATCTGGCCACCCCGGGTCACAGAGGAGTCCAGGCCTCCAGGTAGGGGCAGCGCAGCCTGGAGGCGGTTTCTGGAGACAGCGCCCTCCTCCTATCAGGTTGAGAGCAGCAGAGCCCGGCAACTCTCCTCCTGGCCCCAGTTCTGAATAGGCAGAGGCCGGGAGATCACCATTATAGCACCAGGACCGGGCAGCTCTGCCCGGGCCTCTGAGAGGGAGGCCAGCTGTGGCCCTGGACCTTCCCCAGTACCCTCCCCGCCCGCTGTGCTCCAGCTCTTCCCACTGCACAGGAAGCCCAAATGCAGTCCCGCCACTCGCCCCTTCAAACCTACAGTGTAAGTCTGTCGCTCCGTCCACCTGGGCAGTCTTCTAATAATACTAGTGGCTCGTGGTTTTGAAAAGTTTTCTGAGGGCTGAGCCGTGTGCTGATGAACACTTTATACCCACCGTTTAACCTTCAAACAACCTTATCAAGCAGAAAGAATAGCACCCCTATTTTCAAACAGAGACCCAGGCAGAACAAACCATGTGCCCACCTGTGCCTTAGCTGGTAACTGGTGGGGTTGCCTCCACCTTAATCCTGGCATCAAGCTACCCCTTGCCCCTATCACCCCTGGCCTCACTGACTATAACTCTCATGCGGTTCCTTCCCCAAGCCCCTTCCCTTCAGGTCTCCAAATCGCACTCACCTGGCTCAGACCCACACAGCCAGTCACCAGGAAGCCACTTTGGCCCTCTGAGATCCCACAGTCACACTACAACTTGGACTGGGCACCCCATTCTGTGGTCCTTCCAGGGCCTCGGTTTCCTCATCTGTATCATGGGGGAGGACTAGGCAGGATGATCCCTTTATCTGGGATACTCTCTTCCACACTCCAGTCCTGGCCTCATGCAAAGGCCCTGCCCAGAACCCCTAGACCGACCTTGCTCCTCCTCCCCGCTGTGCCTGGCCCCACGCCCTGTGCAGGGCTAGAACGCCCAATACATCAGGTCATCTGCCTAACCCTAACCCTAACCCTAACCCCTGAAACCGACACACTGCAGTTACGCAGCTCGTTGCCCACGGCCTATAACTGTCTTCAGCTTTCAGGCAAGTCGCCGTCAGTGAACCTCCCTGATCTACATATGCCCCTAGACCAATGATATTGACCAACGACATTGACCAACAAGTAGACACAGATCCCTCCTGGGCCTCAAGCTGACCACCCCAGTACCCAGCACCCAGCACTGGCCACCCCCTCCTAGGGCTGGCTAGGCACCTGCAAGAAGTAAGCACTCATGGGGTCCTCTTTGTTGTCCTCGTTGTAGAAGAGGCCCCCGGCCACAAAGACCTGGTTCTCCTTCGTGGCCAGGCTGACATGGTTCTTGGGGATCTGGGTGGAGAGGGCGGCACAGTAACACTCATTGGCTGCCGGATCATAGGCCACGGCGCCCTCCTCACTGATCATGAGGATGAGGTCCTGCAGGAACATGCCAAAGCGCAGGGTGTCATTGAGGATGCCGGGTAGGACACGCTCATCCTCCTCCTCATCGTCCTCTGCTTTGGCTTCGCCGGCGCCCTTGTCAGCCGCCTTGGCCCCAGCTGCCTCCTTCCCCTTCTCCTTCTTCTTCTTGCGCAGCACAGTGATGCGGCCCTCATGGGCGTCCTTCACCATCTGCACCTTTCGCAGCAACTCGGGCTGGGCCCGCACCAGAGGGTGGCGCTCCACGCGGCTCTCCAGGAAGGCGAGCGGCAGCAGGCGAAAGCGCACGCTCTCGAAGACGGTGGGCAGCGCGCGCTGGCGCTCGGCCTTGGCCTCGGTGTCACCGCCGGCCGCCCACCGCATCACCGCCTCAAACACAGCCTCCTCCTTCTCCACGTTGAGGCCATCGCTGGAGATGATGGCGATGAGCTCGTCGGCTGAGAGCCCGAGGAAGTCGTTGTCGCGAGACACGAGCGAGAAACGCGCGCAGATAAAGTCGCGGGCGGCCACGGCCAGGCGCGCGCAGTCGAGCAGGAGCCCGAGGCGGAAGACCGCCAGGCAGTTGGAGAGACACAGGCGCTTTTGCAGGAACGACACGCAGATGGTGAAGATGGACGGGATCTGGAAACGGTGCGCCGCGGCGAACAAATCCTGTACACTCGCCTCGTCCAGCGAGATCTCCGACGTGTACAGGTAGTGCAACACCTGGGCCACCACGTCTGGGGACACCTCCTCCAGGCGCAGCTCGCCTGCTTGCTCTGGCTCTGCCAGGAAGCGCGCCCGGAAGTAAGGGCTGCAGGCAGCCAGCACCAGGCGGTGGCATGGGAACTCGCGGTCACCCACCCGCACCACACAGTCGAGGAACTTGCCGTGGTCTAGCATGTCCTTGAGCCCGTCCTGCAGGAGCGTCTGCTGGTACAACCGCTGCTCCTCCGCCTGCTCCAACCCCAGCGCCATGGCCTTGGGTGCAGTGACCGAGGCTGCCAGGGGCCTCCTCTCTGTACTCCCTGCGTTCCTGCTGGGCCGTGCTCTGTCTATGCAGCTGTCTTCCTGGGGCTATATATAGAGGCGGACCTGGCCCTGTAAGGCGAGCTGCCTGGCCTCCTGCACATGACGCAGTGGGGACAACTGGACAGAGGCCCCCTCCTAGAGCAGCCTTGACTCAGCCCCATGGGCTCATGGGATGGGAGCGGGGTTTCTAGGCCCTCCTGGAAAGATGAGGGCCTCACTGCCTCATTTCTAAATGGGGCACAGGATGGCTTTGACTGCATTCCTTGGTTGGGCAATGGCCCTTGGTTGGGCAATGGCCCTCGGATGGCCCAGCCTCTGCCCCTTACATCAGGGAGGGGCAAGCTTTGGAGTCCTACTTCCCTGGTCTCCCTGACTTCATGCCTTCTAGGCCTTTCCATCCAGGTATCTCTCTCTTCCTCTCTGGAGTACATCTCCCTCCAGCCGCCTCTGGATACAGCGTGCTTGGGTTTTGTGCTCAGTGAACTTGAGCATGACATTCCCTCACTGGGGACCTTGTTGTCCCACCTTTAAAATGGGAAGATCTTTCCCAACTTCTCCCCCAGTTCTGATATGCTTCTTCAACTGTGCAAGAAAGTGCCTTAGGTAAACTAGGTGGCCGCTTTTCTGAGGCGCCGGGGGCAGGGCAGGTCTCTCTATGGAGCCTCAGCTTCCCTCCCTACCCAATGAGGAGGTGGAGAAGTGAGACCTGGAAGGCCTCAGTTCATTCCGTGAGGTCCAGAAGCACTAAGGTTCTGTATTCCTGGGGGCACACGGTCACAGGGTTTAACATTGTGAGGTGTCTGACATGCTAGAGGATTAATTTCCTAGAATTTGACTCTCCTAGGTGTTTACATCCCCAGGGTTTTAACATTCTGGAGGAGTGACATTCTGGACTTCAGTGTTCAAAAAGCGACACTCAAAGAGTTCCCTATTCCAGAACTTTAGCTGTCTATGTTCATTGGTCTCGGTCCGTTCTTGCCTTGGCTCCCTGCTGGGCCTTGGGCCCCTGCCCCCTGTCTACAGCCTAAGGGATCAGGGTAGAGACCCAGGACAGCCAGTCCCTATGCCCGCACTGCTCTGGACTCCTGACCAACCCCCCTTTACACACACATCGGCCTCCACCACCAAGATTAACTTGTCCCCACAGTGCCGGAGGCTGCGGCTGCGGGTTAAATTTAGCCCCCAGGACGCTGGTGTGAGCTGTCGTGGGGCATTCTCCCATCATTCCTCTGAGTCACTTGTTTATAATCTCCGGCTTCGGGCCGGAGGGATTGGAGAGGGGACCTCAGGCTGGGCCAGGACTGAGTCACCTCCGCTTTTGCGATCTCAGCGATGTCACTGCCTGTCCCTCCTGAGCAGTGCTTTTGACCCCCGTCGCTTGCTCACCCTGCCAGCAGGTCCCAGAGGAGACAGCACCTGGGAAGGTCCGGAAGGTGGCCCTGTCCCGCTTGCAGAAAGGACAAGGAGGGCAAATGGTGGGCCTCCAACCCATACCTGGAATGCAGGGCACTTCCAGCAAGTCCTGTCAGTGACACAAGGCTCTGAGGGACTCGGCAACTTGGCCAAGTCACACAGCTGACAAGCGGCCTGGCCAGGATTCAAAGGGGGATCTTCCTGCCTCCAGGAACTTATTGCTTCCCACAAATTAACAACAACAACAACAACAACAACAAAGGTCCATTAATCATAGTCTCATTTTCCAAAGACCCGGACAGAAGGTACTGACCGAACAATTAACTTATATTTACCAAGTGACTCCACGATGTATTTTTAGATTATGATGGCTCCCATAGCACTCACTCCCTACCAGGCATTCCGCTAGAATATATATATATTCATTCACCGAGAACCCGCTGGGGATTCAGCAGTGAACGCATCGGGCAAGAATTCCCGTCTTCACAGAGCTTCCATTCAGCCGGGGTGAGGGGAACGACAGCAACAGATAAATTGTTATACGGCATGTCAGATGGAGATAACTGCTATGGTGACAAACATCAGGAAACGGGGTGTGTGGAGTGACAGGTGGAGGCGGTGACAATTTTAAGTGGAGTAGGCAGGGTGGACTCACTGAAGGGACTGCATTGGAGCCACAGGAAAGGAGGCCTCCTGGCAAGGGGACAGCTTGAGCAAATGCCCTGAGGCAAGACCGTGCGGGGCTCCTTCCCAGAACAGCAGGAGGCCAGTGGGGCGGGAGCAGTGAATGAGGAAGTGAGAAGGAGGAGATGAGGACAGAGAGAAAATGGTGAGGGGACCAGGTAGGACCATGTGCGGTTCCCCCTCCGTGGAACGGGGAGCCGCTGTTTATTTTTTCCTTCTAACTATGGAAAATGCGAACACGTACAAAAGTAGAGAGACTAGTATGCTGACCTCCCATGTACCCCTCGCCCGGCTTCAACAACCGTCAAGTCACCGCCAGTCCTGCGTCACCTCTGTTGCACCTGCTCTGTGAACGACCAGGGAGAGGCCCGCGGAGGGGGCATAGGTGTAGGAGAAAGGGGGGGGCAGCAGGACTCCACCGCTTTTCGTTGAATCAAAGGAAAATGTCGTCTCGTTTCATCCCTTTAATTTTTACTCATTTAATCTCCACAGCGAAGTCATGAGGTAGGTATTGGAAACTGAAATTTAGACGGCCAGCAAATAGGGATCAGTCTTATGTGGTTTTAAAACAGCTTTGCTGAGGCATAAGTGATGTCCAGTAAACTGCACATATGGAGAGTATACGATTTGGTAGGTTTTGATGTATGTATATACATTCATGAAACCATCAGTGCAGTCAAGGTATAGGACTTACTTATCATCCATGAGTTGTCTCGTGGGACTTGTGACACTGGGCACCTGGCCTGGGAGAACCCCTTCTGTTCTCTCAGGCTGCAGAAACTGAAAGCAGTGACAAATTAAATTGTCATTGGAACCTCAGCCCACAAAAGTCGACCAGGGCCTGCATGCCAAACCTAGGCAGGGCAACTGCTTGTTTGAAAAAAAAGGAAAGAAAGAAAAAGAAGCCAGACTCTTCTAACATAATAGCCAAGATGTCTGAGATACAATAAAAAATCACCCGTCATAATAATAACCAGAAAAATCACAACTTGAATGTGGAAAGAATCAACTGCTGGCAACACTGAGACAAGTCAGATGCTGGAATGACCTGCCAAGGGCTCTGGAGCCGCCACGGTAACAATGCTTCTGCGATAAATCACACATTCTCTGGAAAAGAAGTTTGTATAAATTGAAAATCTCAGCAAGGACATGGAAGTCACACAGAAGAACCAAGTGGAAATCACAGAACTGAAAAAATGGAATAATAGCAATGGAAACTTGCTGGATGGCCTCAGCAGCAGCGGGGAGGTGACAGAGGATAAAGCCAGTGCCCATGAGGACAGATTAATAGAACATACCCGATCTGAAGAACGGAGAGAGTGTGGAGTGAAAAATAAAAAATGAACGGCATCTCAGGCCCACAAGACAAGAACAAAGGACCCAACGTTGGCATAATAAGGCCCCAGAAGGAGAGGAGAGGCTGACAACTTCCAAAATCTGGTGAAAGACACAAACATGCAACTTCAAAGAGCTGAGCAAACTCCAAGTAGGGTCCATGCCAAGACACATAATTAGACTTCTAAAAACTGGAGACAAAGAGAAAAACCTTGAAAGCAACCAGATAAAAACAACACACTCCCGACGGGAACACCAATTTAAATGATGGAGGATTTCTCACCAGAAACCATGGAGGCCAAAAGAAAGTGGTGCAACATTTTTTAAGAGCTGAAAGAACTGAAAATGGTGAATTCTACATCTGATGAAACTATCTTTTAGGAATGAAGGGGGAATAATCCCAGGGAATCTACAAAACAAAACAAACAAACAAAAAACTTCCAGGAACTAATTAATGAGTTCAGCAAGGTTGGAGGATATAAGATCAACACACAAAAGTCAATTGCATTTCTATCCTCAGTGAACATGTAGAAACCAAAATTTAAAACCTAATAGCATTTATAATCACTCTAAAGAAAGTGCAATCTTTAGGAATACACTTAACAAAATGCATACGGGCTCTGTGGGCTGCAAATTACCAAACGCTGATGAAAGAAATCATAGGCGACCTAAATGAATGGAGACACACACTGTGTTTGCAGATTGGAAGACTCAACACAGTAAAGATGTCCATTCCCCCCAAATTGAACTATGGGTTTAATTCAGCATCTTGTCAAAATCCTAGAATAGTTTGTAATAGACATAGACAAGCTTATTATAAAATCCATATGGAAAGGCAAAGGCCCTAGAATAGTAAAAACAGCCTTAGCAAAGAAGAATAAAGTGGGAGTAATCACTCAACCTGATCCGAAGTTTCCCTGTGTAGTCACAGTAATCAGGACTGTGTGGTGTTGGCAGAGGGACAGACACATAGATCAATAGAACATAATGGAGGGCCCTGAAATAGATCTAAATATGCTCAACTGATTTTTGACAAAGGTCCAAAGCAATTCAATGGAGGAAGGATAGACTTTTCAACAAATGGTGCTGAAGCAATTAGAAATCCATAGGCAAAACAAGAAGAAAAAAAAAAAAGCCTCAACCTAAATCTCACACTTTGTACAAAAATGTACTCAAACTGGATCACGGGCTTAAAATGTAAACCATCTAAAACAATCTTGAAGAAAAGAAGAACAAAGTGGGAGATCTTGCACTTCCTGATTTCGAAACTTACTGCAAACCTATAGAAATCAAAATAAAGACAGATACATAGACCACTGGATTAGAATAGAGAGCACAGAAATAAACGCCCACATATATTGTCAAATGATTTTTAACAAGGGTGTCAAAACTATTCGCCGAGGAAAGGGCAGTCTTTTCAGTAAATGGCGTTTGGAAAACTAGATAATCTGCATGCAAAAGAATGAAGTTGTCTTACGGCATCTGCAAAAATTAACTCAAAATTCAAGAGCTAAAACCACAAAGCTTTTAGAAGAAAACAGGAAGAAAGCTTTATGATATTGGATCTGACGATTTCTTGGATATGACACCAAACACAGGCAACAACAAAAAACAGACCAGGCTACATCTAAAATTAAAACTTTTGTCCATCTAAGGACACGGTTGACAGAAAAGGCAACCCATGGAATAGCAGGAAATATTTGCAAATTATATATCTGATAAGAAGTTAATGTCTAAAATGTATAAAGAACTCCCAGAACTTAACAACAACAACAAACAACCTGATTTAAAAATGGGCAAAGGAATAGACATTTTTCCAAAGAAGAGCCACAAACGGCCAATAAGCACATGAAAAGATGTTCAGTATTTCTAATCTCTGGGAAAATGTAAGCGCAAACCACAAGATGCCACCTCACACGCCCATTAGAAAGGTTAATGCAAAAAACAAGAACAACAAAAAAACAACAACAAAACAACAGGTGTTGGTGAAGACGTGCAGAAATGGAAAGTCCTGTACACCGTTGGTGGGAATGTAAAAATGGTAGAGCCACTATGAAAACCAGTATGGCAGTTTGTCACAAAATTAAAAATAGAACGACCAGTAATCCATTTCTGGTTATATACCCAAAGGTATTGACAGCAGGGTCTCAAAGAGAGAGAGGTATTTGGACATCTGTGTTTGTTGCAGTATTATTCACAATAACCAAAAGGTGGAAGTAACCCAGATGTCAGTAGACAATAGACAGATGAATGGATAAATACGATGTGGCGCACATGCATGTACAATGGAATATTAGTCAGGTTTCAAAAAGGAAGGGAATTCTGACACACACTATAACATGGATGAACCTTGGGGACATTATGGCAAGTGAAATAAGCCCATCACAAAAGGACAAAGAATGTATGATTCTGCTTACAAGAGGTTTCTAGAGTAGTCAAATCATAGGTGCAGAAAGGAGAGTGGTGGTTGTCAGGGGCTGGGCGTGGGTGGCGGAAGAGGGAGTGAGTGTTAATGGGGACAGTGTTTCGGTTTTGCAAGATGTGAGGAGTTCTGCGGATGGATGGTGGCGATGGTTGCACAACAATGTGAACGTGCTTAATGCGCTGACTGTATGCAGCCGGTCCTGACTGGCTTTCCAATCACGGCTCTGAAAAACCTCAAAACGGGGGCGGGGGGGGTGGGGTGCCAAGGGTACTCCTAAGCCAGGGGTTCATCACTTCCTACCTCACTGCTCTCCACTGTGCCTCAGACAGAAGGAAGCCCAGCTTTCTCCAGCAGGCCGGCCCGGCTCAGACCCGTGCTCCGGGTCACGGGGTCCCAGAGAGCCATGCGGAGGAGAGCAAGGGCTCCCGAGATGCCCACCATGGTGCCCGCCATTCATGGCTCGTGGCCACCCAGTGGCTTCTGCCTCCCAGCCTCACACGGCACTTGCCCAAGGCTCTCTGGAGGGGAACTTGGAAATAGTTGACCCTTGAACAACGTGGGTTTGAATTGCATGGGTCTACTTACACATGGATTTTTGTTAATAAATCCATACGGCTCTACAAATGTATTTTATGATTTTCTTAATAACTTCCTTTTTCCTAGTGTATTTCATTGTAAGAATATAATATTTAATACATATAATATACAAAATATGTACCGACTGATTATTAACAGTAAGGCTTCCAGTCAACAGTAGCCGGTTCGTAGTTAAGTTTTAGGGGAATCAAAAGTTATACAGGGATTTCCAACTGCATCGCGTTTGGTGTCCCTGACCCCTGGTTGCTCAAGGGTCAACTATACTTTGATGATGAGGGAGGCGAGGTGGGGCTGAAGGAAAAGGATGTGTAGAGAGGTGACATGCAAACAGATAGGTAGCAAAAGGGAAGGGAGCAGAAACAGAGAAGGAGACACCCCCCCGCACCCCCCCAAAAAAGAGACTTGGGTGGCGGGGCATGGCCAGGCCCTCACGTCTGTCAGCGAGCCTTTGTCTAGGGTGACCTGAGCGAGCCCCCGTTCCCTTCAGTCAAGGAAGCAGGACCGTGTGAAAAGTGTCCACACACTGGGGACTGGCACCTCCTGTGGCTGATTAATGAATCCACTCACCAGCCTCCCGTCCTCCCTCCCAGGAAGACCCGTCCCCCTGGACCCAAGCTAAGTGACACAAACACAGGGACCTCATTCACCACCTATCCCCAGGGCCTAGAGCCCCACCTGGTGTGGAGCCAGTGTGCCTGAGATCCTGGGGGGCGACATGCTCCCTCCTCAGAGGTCACCACCTGTCTTCCATATGAGCTTCTGTCCTCCCACTGCCCATGACAGCATTTCTGATACCTGGCCCCTTCAGTCTCACCTGCCCGTGAAGGGAGATGAGTCCACACCGGCCGCACAGCATCCCAGCACTGAGCATGAATGGGAGAGGCTCCTGCAGCTACACACCTGGGGCTCGCAGAAAACCACACCTGCAGGGGCCCTGGCCTCCTGTGGCACCCCGTCTGGGGCCTCCCCCTCACTGGCCCCAGGACCTCTCCTCTTTCCAGTCCGTCCTGCACCCTGCCCAAGCCCCAGCATCGGTTTGGGTGTGCAGCCCTGCTCTTCCCTTGGCTCCTGACTCTGCGAGCTCCCCGAAATCCAGCCCACTGTTACAGGAGGGAGATGGGGTCCGGGGCAAGATGTCCATGCAGCCTGCAGCTGAGCTGTCGGCTTCCTTGCTCTGGTCCAAGGCTTCCTAGCAATAGGCCGGGCAGCCCTGGCCGGGTGGCTCAGTTGGTTGGAGCACCGTCCCATACACCAAAAGCTTTGAGGGGTCGATTCCCTAGGTTGTGGGTGTGATCCCTGGTAGGGGCGTGTATGGGAGGCAACTGATTGAT
>PVJD01015715.1:9404-23940 GCA_004026545.1 Mormoops blainvillei
CGCGCAGAAGGTGGGACCCCAGGGATGGAGGGGGGAGAACTCTTTAGATAGGTCCGTGGAAGTGGCAGCATGGGGGCCGGGGTGGCTGCAGAGGGGTACGAAAAGGCAAACCTGAGGGAGGTGCTCTGGTGATCTGAAGTTCTAGGTCTAGGAAGGGGTCTGGAGTGGAGGGAGGTGATGAAGGCCGGGGCTTCGGCACCCCAAAGGCCGCAACTCGAACGGGGTAGTCCGGAGTGGTTAGCAGACTCCCTGGGCCTTCGGGTCAAGGGCAAAGCCTGAAGGCCGGCGAATACCTGGCCTTATGGGAGCCTTCAAGGTCGCGCCAAGGAGATCACAGCCTTGGGGAAGCCATGCGGCGGTAGAGCATCCGCGTTCCAACCCGGTCGGGCCGGAAGCCTGCGCCGGATAGCGTGTGTCTACTGCGTCCGCCTCCGCGCAGCCGCCGGCGCGTCCCCGCGGCCGGCCTGCGCCGCGTGCTCGCACGCTCGGGCTCTAGGGGGCGCACTCGGACGGGGGAAGGGGAGTGGTGGCCCGCGGGTCACCTCTAGGAGAGGAGTCAGGACGGAGCGGGAGAGAAGCATCTCTGGGAAGCTGAGGCGGAGGACCTGGTCACCAAGGTGACCGCGCCCTACACGGGACTTGCCTTAGTACTTCTGAACCTTTCTCCCAGGTCTGAAGGTCACCGGCCCGCTTAAGCAGGGCCCACTCCGCACCCAAAAGGGTGGAGGCTTAATGCCTGTAATGATGCAGATCACCTCTTCCACCTGTGACAGCTGTCACAGGGTTAGAAGGGCCCAGCTTGTGATACAGAAGACTGGATGGGGGGAGGGGCTAACCTTAAATCATGCTAAGATAATATTCGCTTCCCTTTTCCTTTCTCCATGCTTATAACTCTCCCTGTTGGCCTCCTTCTTGTCTGTCAGGTGCAGCATGCCAGCAAGCAAATCACCGCAGATAAGCAATACAAGGGCATTATAGACTGCGTGGTTCGTATCCCCAAGGAGCAAGGAGTCCTGTCTTTCTGGCGTGGTAACCTGGCCAATGTCATCAGATACTTCCCCACCCAGGCTCTCAACTTTGCCTTCAAAGATAAATACAAGCAGATCTTCCTGGGTGGTGTGGATAAGAGAACCCAGTTTTGGCGCTACTTTGCAGGAAATCTGGCATCAGGTGGTGCTGCTGGGGCCACCTCTCTGTGTTTTGTGTATCCTCTTGATTTTGCCCGTACCCGTTTAGCAGCTGATGTGGGCAAAGCTGGAGCCGAAAGGGAATTCAAAGGCCTCGGCGACTGCCTGATTAAGATCTACAAATCTGATGGGATCAAAGGCCTGTACCAAGGCTTTAATGTGTCTGTGCAGGGTATTATCATCTACCGAGCTGCCTACTTCGGTATCTATGACACTGCAAAGGGTAAGTTTGCTATATGCTTTGAAGCTGTGTTCTTATGAGACAATTTAGAAGATCATTATGCCATCCTAGTTTTCCAGGAGCCAGAGATTTCGTTGTACTTGCTAAAGGCAGCTAAGGTCATCCAGTACAACCCTTGTGACTAGATCAGATATTGGGGGGAAGTGGGGGAAACAAGTCAGTAAAACTTGCTTTCTGGTTAAAGTGTCTCTCTCCTATTCTCAGGAATGCTTCCAGATCCCAAGAATACTCACATCTTCATCAGCTGGATGATCGCACAGTCTGTCACAGCAGTGGCTGGGTTGACTTCTTATCCGTTTGACACTGTTCGTCGCCGCATGATGATGCAGTCAGGGCGCAAAGGAAGTAAGTTCCCCCTAAAGCAGAAGATGAAGATACGAGCGTGGAGCATGTGCATAAACTAGCAACGCCTGGCATGAAACAGCAGCCTGTTCAGAGAGCAGGATGGGGGCGATTGCGTATGCTGCGCAGTTGCCTTTGAGCGGGCCTTTTTCGATGCCTGTGAGCGAGGGTGCTTAAAAGATACTAGATACTAAGGCCAGTCCAACGGGTACCGTACGATTCCGCTCACTGTTCTCTAATGACAGCATTAATATTTCAGTATTGGTCATGCTAATGTGTTAATCTTGGATTTTTAAAAACTGACATTAGCTCCTAGAGGTGGGGCTCTGGTTTATTTTAGTCCAGGAAATCCTAGGACTTTTAATCAGCTTTTTTTTTTTTTACCAACTCCATGTCTTTTTTTCTTTGCAGCTGATATTATGTACACAGGAACACTCGACTGCTGGAGGAAAATCGCTCGTGATGAAGGAGGCAAAGCTTTTTTCAAGGGTGCATGGTCCAATGTTCTCAGAGGCATGGGTGGTGCTTTTGTGCTTGTCTTGTATGACGAAATCAAGAAGTTCACATAAATTATTTCGTAGTCTTCCTCCCCCCCACCCCGTGAACAGGCATGTTGTATTATGTAACATATCTTGAGCATTCTTGACAGACTGTTGTTGGCTGTCTATTTATCAGTGGCAACTATTTACTGGTTGAAAGTGGGAAGCAATAATATTCATCTGACCAGGTTTCTCTCAAAGCCATTTCCATGGTGATGGTGGGACTCAATTATATTTTTTATTTCAGTCACTCCTGATAAACAACAAATTTGAAGAAATAAAAGATACCTGAAATACAACTTTTTGTTTATGGTTTATTTGCCTATAAAAAAGTATTTAATTTAATAGTGCTATATTTGAGTAAATGCTTCATGTTTAATAAATACTACAGTATCTCCTGAGACAAAGAACTTTCTTTTAAAACCAATCTTACCCTGGCCTGGCGGTGCTTCCGTTGGTTGGAGCATTGTCCCCATGCGCTAAGGTTGTGAGTTTGATCTCCGGTCAGGGGGCACACGGGAAGCAGGTGGTGAGTGCATGGATGGGTGGAACGGTGGTTTTTCTCTCCCCTGGCTCTGAAAGCAGTAAGTTAAACTTTAATAAAATCAATCTTCAGCCACCCATTTATCAAAGAATAGGTTAGTTGTGTGACCCATCAACATTCCTAGTACGTTAGTAAAATAAAATTGCAGGTCTAAAATCCATTGGTCCATGACCTGTGGAAGGTCACAACTAAACGAGCTTTCTCCACAAAGTGAAATGTATCCACCTTACCTAGTCCTGTGGCTATTCAGAAATACAAACTGAACCCTGACTGGTGAGGCTCAGTTGGGTGTCACCCTACAAAAGTGAAAGGTCAAAGGTTCGATTCCTGGTCTGGGCACATTCCTAGGTCTCTGGTCAGGGTGCATATTGGAGGCAACTGATGATTTGCACTTTCTCTAAAATCAAAAACATCCTTGGCTGAGGATTCAATTATCTATATGTATGTGTGTGCATATATGCGTATATGCTTAAATGTTCACTTTTAAAACTTTGCTTCTGTGAATTTCATCTCAAGCAAAAAATCAAAAGGGGAGGTAACAAATTTTCATCCAGTTGCCTTCCCTCACCCATCCTCACCTGGCTCAAGCCATTTTAACCTAATCCCATTCAAAGCAGAGGGTTGGAGCTGGCGCAGTTACTCAGGACTGAGATTGCAGTGCTGTTAAAGATTACAGGGAGATCTAGATAAACTGCCACAGCCTCAAAACATTTCACAAAGGGGAAATGCATCTGCATTTTGTCTAACGTGCTAATATTAATAAGCCCAGTCAATGGAGGACATTTATTTTGAATAAGCCCTTATTTGGGATACACGTGAAACTGTTTGCAATTTCTGGAGCTCTTAAGCCTCAGCAGTTGAGGGGTATTTTCTGTAACACAAGATTTGTGAATAAACCACCATGGTTGTCATGCCACAACATTAATAGAAAATGATAGGTGATTCAAGTGCTCAGGTAAAACTCATTTCTAAGGAACATCACACACCCTGGCTGGCACGTTTAAGTGTAGCCCACTAGGCGTCTGCATGGCACACAATGCCCAGGGGACCCTGGGTGTTTCAGTCATCCGTATTGTATAGCTTGGTTGTTGGGAACTCCTGCCCCCCAGCCAGGTGCTCAGTTGGTTGGAGCGTCGTCCTGTGCATCAAAAGGTTCTGAGTTTGATCCCGGGTAAAGGGTACATACCTAGGTTGCAGGTTCAGTCCCCAAGGGTGCATATGGGAGGCAACTGATCAATGTTTCTATCCCACATCAATGTCTCCCTCTCTCTCAAAATCAATAAATGTATCCTCAGGTGAGGATTAAAAAAAAACCAAACTCAAAATGTATACATATGTCAAAACATAAAGTTGTACACCTCAAATATGTATAACTTTTCTATGTTCAAGATCTTAAAGTTGTTTTAAAAACCCAAAACTCTTGTTCTGGTATACAAGAGGCCCGGATACTGCCACTTAATTGCACTGCTGGGCAAGTTACCTAATTTCTCTAAGCCTCAGTTTTCCTGTAACTGAGGTTTCGGTAACATCTATAAAATGAGGACACTGTTGCCTGCCCCAGAGGGCTGTTGCAAGAATTAAATAATGTATGCAAAGCATCTGCCACAGAACATACATAATAAGCACTCTATAAATGGTAACTATGATAATTATTAAGAAGCAGTTAAGATTTCGAGGACTCCAGAATCAGAAGTACCTGGATTTGAATCCTGGCTGGGCTGCTTACCTAGCTGTATGACCTTGGACAAGCCCCTGAGCCTCCCCGAGTCTCGGTTTCCTCATCTGTAAAATCAGGACATAATAGTGTCAGCCATATTTACTACTGGTGTTTTGAGTGAGGGTTAAGGACCATAAAGCAAGCAGAGCAGTAAGTATGGCACCTGGCATCTAGTAAGCACGCCAATGGGAGTTTTTCATATTAGGCACCCATTTAGTTGAATGGAGATTTGCCCAAGCAGAGAGCTACTTAAGAATGAATTCAGCCTGACTGGCATGGCTCAGTGAATTGAGTGCCGGCCTGCGAACTAAAGGGTCACTGGTTCGATTCCCAGTCCAGAGCACATGCCTGGGCTGCGGGCCGGGTCCCTAACTGGGGGTGCACTGGAGGCAACCACACATTGCTGTTCGTCTCCCTCTCTTTCTCCCTCACTTGCCCTCTCTAAAAATAAATAAATAAAATCTTAAAACAAAAAGAACAAATCCATGCTCACTTTTGTTTTTCTGCAGCAGCCTAAACATAATATATTGTGTAGAATTTCTATAAAATAAACTTCAGTTTAGGTCTTTTTCAGTTGTAGATTTTGACCCTGAAAGGGGCTAAGAGGCTCTCCAGTTAGGGCTGCAAACCGCGACACAAGAGAACCCAAGCCCCCTTTATGGTTATCACAATAGATGTAGACTCGCTGAGCTGCAGCTATTAAAATAAACCTAGGATCAGGCATTAATGATCAGAAAGCAAGAAGTGGTGCCTCCTACAATTGGGTGGCTGATATAAATGAGGTGGTTGTTGTTTTTTTTTCTGTTGTTTCTATTCTTGTTGTTCAATGATTTTTGAAATTTAATTTAAAGACAAAGTGGTTTTAATCTCTCCAAGCTGTGCAGGATAGTGCTATAGAATTCATTACGTCCATTATGCTCATGCGAACATTGATGGTACACAATCTTAGCAACACCCTAATTTATTCTGTTGTTTTGTTACTATTCAATGCATAACAGAATCCGTGAAGCCTGATTCCAGGTGAGAGAGCCAGAATACAGGTCAGCCTGTGCACAGCCGAGCTTCCCATTCCAGAGGCCTCTCCAGTCACTGGAGGCAGTGTGCTGCGGGTGCTCCGGACTGCGGGAGAAAGAAACCAGGGGTGTCTCCCCACAGGGGCAGTTGTCGTGGATGGTAAGTCATTTAAGCCATTATTTTCATATTAAAAGACATGCGGATACGTTAGAAAGTCTATTACACAATTTGAATGCATTTTAAAAACAGAAGCTGCAAAGAGAGTTCTTGTGTACAGAGGACCATTTCTGGCACTGCCCCCAGATCCCTGGGAGGACCCGTTCAGCTTCCTCTGCTATTACGGACACTTTGGTAGTAGAAAAAATTTAAAAGTACTGCTGTACTGGATGGTAGATTTTTCAAGCATCAGTGTTACTGAGGTAAATTTTATTTCTCCTGTGAAGTTTGTGAGCATAGTGCTTCAATTTTGATTTTCAGGTTTTTTAGCACAGTTAATGTCTGTACATGGTAACCAGCCAAAGGGTAAAGAAAAGATATAAAATGAAAAGCAAATATCTCCCTGTCCTGCCTTTCCCATCCCTAGTCCCCCTCCTCAAAAGTAACCATTATGAACAGTTTCTTGTATATCTGCCCCCCAAAATTAATGCATATTGTCGTAATAGTATCTGATTTGTTTGTATCTGAATCATATTCTCATTGCTTGCATTCAAAATGGCATGGTTCTTTCAGATCAGTGTCAGCCGTAGGGCACCAGGACTCACAGATGCTGTCGGAGGCAGGAGGGTGGGGAAGGGATAGCTTCTGGGCTCTGAGCAGCGACTTCCGAGTGTAACCCTTTATTAAAACCCTAAACCAGCACTTTCCTCTCCTCTCAAGTTTTAGTTTTGGTCACTGAGTGGGGCCCATCACTTCTAACATCAGAGTCTGAGTTTCTCCTCTAAAGTCTCTTACAGTTTGAACGCTCTCTGGCTCGATCATTTTTACATAAAGCAGAACCTGTGAGAGGACTGGGGTTAGGTGATTTAATCCTTTCAGAGAACGTTTGTTTTTTTTTTCCAGAGAACATTTTAAAATATCTAACAGAGCCGTAAGTGAATAGTCTCTGATTCAGAGCAGTCATTGGCACACTGTGTGGGTGGGTTGATGTTGCAAGTAAAATTATGAATGTAAAGATTTACATTAATTTCGGGACGAAGAAGCTGAGCAACAAAATTACAGCTTGGAGTTTAGGTGAAAGGTGATCTGATTTACCTCAAAATAATTAACATCTGTCTTGTCAAAGCCTCATCTTATTATGTGTAATATTGGATACTGCAATTTCTGGACACAAAAAATGCCTTGTGTTCCACTCAAAATGTTTGGAGGAGCTTTCTCATCATTTCAGCCATTATTTGCTTTATGTGCAGGTGAACAAGTTCAGATGCGTGGTGCTTTTCTTAGCCAAAGGCTTAAAAGAGCCTTGGTATCCTAGCAACAAGTATAAACAATGTTCAAGAGACAGATTGGGCAGTTGTTTTCAATGGACTCTTTTCGGAGACAAAACTGAGTTCAGTTAAAGGAGTCTATTTACCCCTGTCTTTTTCAATATTGTCCAGGAAGGAGACAGTGGAAGAGAGGTCTTTTTTTTTTTTAATGATTTATTTATTTATTTCTAGAGAACAGGGAAGAAAAGGAGAAAGGGGGAGAGAAACATCAATGTGTGGTTGCCTTTTGCGTGCCCCGTACGGGGGCCAGGCCTGCAACGCAGGCGTGTGCCCTGACTGGGAATTGAACTGGCAGCCCTTTGGTTCACAGACCGACACTTAATCCACTGAGCCACACCAGCCAGGGCGAGAGGTCTCATTTTGATGGTGAGCATCCAACCTGGGATTTCATTTCTTTGGGCAACTTTTGTAACGCAGGAAGGAAATAGCACTGTTGAGATTTAAGCAAATGTGTAGATTATCATCATATGACACATTTTACCGTCTCTGTTGTTTTCACTCCCAGAATGGAGATATTTTGTCTCTGTAAAGACATTACCAGAACAAAGCCTGTGCTAAATTGCAGTTGACAGATCAGCTTCGAAGGGCTTCTTGTTTGGGAGTGAAAAGGAAAACTCTCCTGTCTAAATGAGCTCCCAATGCCCTGCTCTGCGACGAGCAGAGACATCTCATGGACAGAGGCAAAGGGACTGTGAAGCTAACGGTGCTTCAGCTTCAGAGCCGCCCCGGCACAGACTCCTTCCCAGCCCAAGGAGGCGCCGCAGCAGTGTGTTCATTTGTTCAGGTTTGTTAAATTTTCAGAAGTAAGATCTGTTTGTGTTTTTAATAAGAGGGCACCGAAATGAGATAAGCCGATCCCCCTCAACCATCGAGCTGGAGTAGATGAAGGAATATGGAGCCCGCCCCTTTACGTAAGGGCAGAGGCGGATTGAGGCTGGGATATGCTCATCAGTTGATCTCTCTGCTGCTCCCCATCTGCCCACTCATGTTGCACTCATGAGAATCTTTTGAGCTAGAGGTCTCATTCTCAAATACCAAACTTTGTCACTTGCCAGCTACCCAGCTTTAACTGCTTTGCACCTCAGTTTCCCCATCTGGCATATGTGGATAACAATAGTACCTACCTCGAAGGAGTAGTGTGAAGATTAAAGGGGTTAATATATGTATAGTACTTAAAATAATGCTGGGCACCTGCTTTACCCAATTTTGCTATTATTACGACTGCTAATATGTTATTGGAATACTTTCAATTATTTTTTAATTTCATTCATGAGAGACTGATGCAATGGATTTATCTCTGACCTACGGATTTTCTAAAACAGTCTCATGAAAATATCACGTGTACTATAGAAAATGAATCAGAGATAGAAAGAGAGAAGGTTGTGAAGAAAGAAAGGAACCCTTTTTGAATGGAATGAATAGGAATATGGTTATAGTGATAATTCTAAGCTCTAACTCAGAGCACATATTTCACAGCACTGATTATGAAAGAGAGCAAAAGCCAAAATTAACGCCATCCTGCCTCACACCAGACCCACTGCCGTGCTTGCCCAGGAGCCACTGTGTGATCACTAGGGTTCCCTTTGCTCTTGCAGTATTTCAAGGAATCCATGAAGTCCCACCTTGACCACCCAACCCTATGAGTTCAGTCCCTAGGGGAAGAAGCTGCTAGGAAGAAGCAATGTACCTAGACCTTTGGAAGCAAAAAATCTCCCTTCGCTTATGCAATTAAATTCAGAGCCCAGGAGTCCATTTATTATAAACATTGAGTCTTGTCGTGGGTTTATCCTGGAAGTGAAAGTCAGGTGGTAAAGTTGCTTGGGATTCTGGGTAAAAAATAGCATGCTGATTGCCAATTAGGATAGAAAGCTGGGAGTTTGGCCAGGGAATTTGTAATCCCACTTGAACGCAATGCTTCTCTGTCTTGGGTCACATCACACCTCATCATGGGTTAGTTTGCCCATAGGGAAAACTGGAAATCAATTTTTCTTGAGTTATAATATCATTTCTTAAGTTTTCTACTAGAGGCTGTGGCATTTTTCAGAATTTCTAGAGCTAGACAGATTGGATTAAGTTAAGACTGCTTCTCTTGATCAAGCAATCAATACAAGCAAGTACCACTGATTTCTCTTAAACTATAGAAGGAGCTGCCCTGGCTGGTGTGACTCAGTGGATTGAGCACTGACCTGTGAACCGAAGGGTCATGAGTTCAGTTCCTGGTTGGCGGGCACATGTTTGGGTTGCCAGCTGCTCCCCGTTTGGGGGCATGTGTGCTGGGTCCCCAGTCGGGGGCGTGTGGGAGAGGATTGATTGATGTTTCTCTCCCTCTCTTTCTCCCTCCCTTCCCCTCTCTCTGAAAATAAAGTCTTTTTAAAAAGATTTTATTTATTTACTTTTAGAGAAAGGGGAAGGGAGGGAGAAAGAGAGGGCGAGAAACATCAGTGTGTGGTTGCCTCTTGCACACCCCCCACTGGGGACCTGGCCCACAACCCAGGCATGTGCCCTGACTGGGAATCGAACTGGTGACTCTTTGGTTCTCAGGCCAGAGCTCAGTCCACTGAACCACACCAGCCAGGGCTAAATAAATAAAGTCTTAAAAAATAAAACTACAGAAGCAGGATCATAGCTCATTATTGTGACGTCTTATATGCTGGATATTGTGCTAAGCACTTAACATGGATTAACTCTCCTAATCCTCTCAACAACCCTGAGAGGTAGGTATTATTATTAACTCCATTTTACAGCTGAAAAAACTGAGGCTTAGAGAGGTGGTGTAACTACTCTGAGCTCTCTCATCTGACAGAAGCTTTAGAAGACAACTTCAAGGTAATCCTGTCCAACTATTTATTTTGGGTCATGAAATATATTAAAATATTAAAGCTGACTAGTTTCAATACCAGCAGACAAAATCCACATGACAAATATTAAATAGAAATTGTAGCCTTGGCCAGTGTGGCTCAGTGGATTGAGCGCTTGCCTGTGAACCAAAGGGTCTCTGGTTCGATTCCCAGTCAGGGCACATGCCTGGGTTGCGGACCAGTTCCCCAGTCTGGGGTGCACAAGAGGCAACCACACATTGATGTTTCTTGCCCTCTCTTTCTCCCTCCCTTCGCCTCTGTCTTAAAAACAAACAAACAAACAAACAAATAAAAATCTTCAAAAAAAAGAAATTATAATAACCAAAGCTCTGTCTTCAGAATCCATTTTTAGAGTATGGATTATTTTCTATTATCAGCCAATTTAAAATTTATTGTTGAAAAACGTTCCTTGAGTTAAATTTGATTTGATTCAAGTTTTGTTTGCTTTTTCAGGACAGACCTTCTTTTTAAATGAAGACTCTTAGCAAAGAATGCTGAACCTCCTCTAAGGTTTTAGGCTGGGGCTGTTGGGACATTGAGGAAGGCCCCACTTGACAAACACAACCACACGATTAGGTAGTATTTGGCACCCCCTCACCTCTCACCAGGGTCTCGGAAAAATGCTGAGACCTGGGCTTTTGTCTATTTTATCTGACTGTGTGTTATATGGAAAGACAGTGCATGCACCTCTTCTTGTTCTGCTACTTCTCCCCATGCTCTACAGCCCCAAACCAAGCCACTTGCTATTTCCTAGCCACGCCATTCATTTGCATTTTACCTAGTGTTAATCTAAAAATAAAAGGCCTTTCAAAGTAAGAGGCAACATGCATTTATTTGAGATTTTTTAAAAAAGATAGCTATTCATGATGAACCAATTCAGGCAGAGGCCCAATTAAGAGACAAAGACAGTGGGTATTTATGGGAAAGGAAAGAAGAACAATTACATCAATGGAAGAAAGGCATTTCCATTGGTCATAACATAATGATGTTAATTCTTAACAATGTTTTTAATTTTCAGTGCAGTCGTCATCAGTCCTCTCGTCATAATATCTGCTTTCTTGTTATCTTTGCAAACAGTTCTTTGGGGCACAATGTTGCTTTAGGCCCAGTCCGAAGGTTATTTTGCCCTGGTTGAACATTCCAAGGCTTGAATCATAAGACATGCAAGAGGGTTCCTGTGGCCTGGCAGCTCTGGCTCCATCTTAAAGTGGCTCCATTTATTGTTTTTTACACTAGCTTTGTGGTACTATCGCTTTTCCCAGCCCTGCCCTTCCCTGCCTCTCTGCCAAGGCATGGTCCTTCAAGACCCAGCTGAGATCACACCCCCTCTGTGTGCTTTTCCAGAATCCACCAGCCAGTACTCTCTGCTCTCTTCTTTGAACTGCTAAAGCAGCCTATTTATGTCGGCTCCATGAAGGCGGGAATTTTGTCCGTTTAACTCATGGTCGTAGCCCCAGTGCCTGGAACAATGCATGGCACATAATAGGTATTCAAGAAATCATTGTTCAGTGAATGCATTATACTGTTTATGTCATGATATAGTAACTAAGTGTTTACTTGTCTGCCTCCGGTAGAGTCTACATCTTGTTCTTCTTTACATTCCTAACACAGGACATAGAACATAACATATAGTGGAAATCTGTTAAATGTCCACTGGAGGGAGAAATGCATGAGGGAATGTATGAATGAACATGTGGAATTTGTTCTTTTGGTTTGGCAGAAATGAATTTTGTCTGGATTTAGTCCCTTGCTACCTGGGAGCAATTTCACAGTAATAAATTGGGCAGGGCCTTCTTAACTTACATCTATTGTTTGCCCAGCCCCTGGGCTGAGTGGGCGGATCTGAGTAAAGCAGGGGTTTGGAAATCACCTGGTTCCTGGACTGCTGCTACATTGTCCACACTAGAGAATACGAGATCCAGGGCCTTGGGACACCTCCCTCCCCAAATCTGTGTTAAAAAAAACAAACAGATATGGTGCTACATCAAGTGTATCTACCATCCTGTGAACGTATGCTGCCTATTTGATCATGAATCTCTAATGTGGAGCCTTCCACATAGTAAGTACTTGATGGCTATCTGGTTGTGATGGTGACAATGCTGAACACTGACTGTCACACAAGATGACTCAGACTACTCCAAGGGAAGAGGAGCAGGCATGTACTGGGGCACCCGAGGACACTGCCATCAGAGATGTACTGACTGCACACCCATGTGATTTATCAGGGCTGATTACACCAGCCACGCTCCTGCGCCTGGGTTTGATGTGCCCAGCTCCCAAGACAGCCCCAGCTGCTGAAAGCCAGTAAGAGCCCTACAGTGAACATGCCCCTCTTTGACTCGCTCTGAAAGCAAGTGGGTTTGTTCTCTCTCACTGCTCCCACCAGGGGTACACCTGGACCTTAGTCTTTTTTACTGCTCACCTATTGTTATTTCTTGAGCTTTTTACTCAGGGTCAGACACTCTTCTAATTGTGTATGGATTCTCTCATTTAATCCTTTCAGCAGCTTTATGATGACCATTTTACAGATGAGGATAACTGAGTCAACTGGCAAACCGCATACATCCCCTGCAGCAGAAAACCCTGAAAGCAGAGCACACACCCCCGCCCCCACTTAGAGTCAGGAAGCAGTGCAGGATGGTGTGGCGCCTGGAGAATGACCCAGGAGATCGGAGGAAGAGGAGTGGTTCAGGCCTGTGTTGGGTCTGACCAACGTCGGCAGCGTGAAGAGAGGCCGTCGGTGTGGTTAAGAGCCTGACTCTGCTTGTTTCCAGCTATGAGTTTCAGCTGTAAAATGGGGTCCAGAACAGCACTGCAGTGAGCATAAAATGAGGCACATGGAGCAGAATATGCACTGAAGTGTTAAGGGACTGCTCTCTCAGAGGCCCGTCCTGTCCCTTTGGGGTGCTGGGTTTTTCCCGGGAAACTTTGTAGGGGGCGCTCTCAGCGTGTTGACTACAGTAGTCCTTGCTGCCAACGAGGGGAGTCGCACAGGGACTTGCTCCCACACCATGGGTGGGCCTGAAGACCATTAACTAACAGATAGTAGGGTTGCGGATGCCCTGAAGGGAAAACGCAGCCTGTGCTGGCCTCGTGGCGACCGAAAGCCTCTGGATGTGCAAAGCTGCCTGAGAGATAAGGACTGAGAAAGCCGCCGCGCTGCAGTCACAGCAGCAGCCCACTGCGAACCCACGTCCCTGCGCTCCGGGCGGCTCCAGGCGCTCTCTCTCCTCTCCCTTGGCGCTGCTGCCCGCGCTGCTGGCAGTACTGCGCCCTCCACGCAGACTCCTCTCCACCTATCACAGGCCAAGCCACCACCTCCAGGAAGCCTGCTCTGACCACTGCAGCCACTCTTCGTTCCTGACCCCTAAAGCATCATTTGCATTTGCATAATTTAACACTTGGATATGTGCTGGCAGGTTCTGCAAGTGTATGGATGTATTGGCTGTCTTGGCTCCACAACACGTGCCTTTTCCCTCCTCTATCACACATGGCCTCTGACACATGTAGCCACATTGCAAGTGCCCAGCAAACACTTGACTTGCCTCTATGAGGTCTCCCTGTAGGCACTGCCAAAGGAGACTCTCAGGGACCTTCATGTCACGGAGCCCAGCGGTGGCAGAAGGGGCACCTACCGGGACGCCTGACTGGACTCAATTGCCGTCTTGAGCCTTCCCTAACCAGGTAGGATAGGTATGGTCCGCCTTTGGAGGCAAGGCCTTGGTGCAGAAGAAACCGGTCTGCAGGGGAGCCCACTGACATGGAAAAGTTTGCTGAATCCCAGCTTTAGTGCAGAGCTCTGTGCTGGGCACCCATTGCACAGAGAGGTGGTATAAACAGGGCCCTGGCCCTCATGGGAGATATCACGGAAAAACGAAGGAAACGAGAGATTTAGAGTCAGAAAGTTCCCCCCACTAGCTGTGGGAGCTTGGGCACACCACAGCACCTCTCCGAGCCTCAGCTCCCTCATCTGTATCTCTGAGGGGGTCTCGGGTGGTATGGGATGGGGTGGTCAAAAAATGCTGTAGCCAGATCTATAATGTTCTCACTGTCGTGAGAATATATTCGCTTACTAAGTAATTTAAATTACATTTTAAAGTTGACAATCAGATGATAAAATATTTATGAAAGCTCTTTGTTAACTCAAAGAGGCTCCACAAAGTTTCATCGCTTTTCCCTTTGCTAAAATATATAATAGACACTCAGTTCATGCTTCTTGAAGGGAATAACAAATGTTTCCTGAGTGATGAGGTGAACAGTCAATTTAAGGTGAGAGGATTATACATAACTTGAAAGTCAAGGATACAGGAATGTCATGTGCCAAATGCTTGTCCAGACAACTGAGTTGTCCAGATGGCAAGTGTTGAATGACTTCAGAGGGGAGCAGTCATGGTGGGTAGGTGGAGGCTTTATTGTGGAGTCCAGCCTTGAAATGAACCTTGAGGACTGGATTGGATTTTGGTTGCAGAGGCATAGGAGAGGCCATCTAGTCAGAGGTAATGGCACTAAAGGTGCAGAGGAAGGAAGGTAGGAACGGTTGGGAACTGCAAGTGCCAGAGGGCCGGAACCTCTGCCTTTGCCCACTGTTGTATTCCCAGCGACTTGTACAG
>PVJD01015716.1:0-23832 GCA_004026545.1 Mormoops blainvillei
CATCTGCTATCTGCTAGAAATCTTTCAAGGACAGGGATCCCCAGATTGCTCCTAAATTGTGCATTCCATTTTTGAATGATGTTATTTGTAACTTTTATTTATTGATCCCTCTTCTGCCCTCTGGAATCACACTCATACTTTTCTTTCTCCCACAATTGTCTTTCAATTCTGATTGCAGCACCTGTGACCCCTGGGCAATCTCTCCTGCTCATTCTTAACACTTTTCCCCAACCTTCACATGAGCTTTCCTTCAAACTTGAAATTGCCAGCTGCTTCTTTCTTTGAGGATTTTCTTCTATTAATTTCCCTTCAAAAATGTGATATCAAGAGTAGAAGACTATAATAACCTGATTTTTATCTTATTGGGCACAAAAGAGCTCATCATGGACACTAAAATTTATAATATCACAATTATATGAATTGTATGATGTAACAAAATTGTGATACTATAATTATATTATCTTATTTTAATGTTATCTTATTTGTAGCATTTCTTTGTAGCTGATTTTAGATACTCTAAAGTCTTATTATTAAAATACTATCCACATTATAAGCATATTTTATAAAATTCATTTATTATATTTTTCTGGGGTTTGAAATGTTTGCAATGATCTAGAAAGGATAAATTTAGAAACAGTAACCAATTAATGCCATTAAGGATTGTAGTACTTTAATATAATTGAAATCATTCTATAGCAACGAATAAAGCAGCAATTATGCAATTTCCTCAGTCCAGGAAAACAGAGCCTTTGCAAGGGCCAGATTATTGAAGCTTCCTTCCTAATAAGTAGGCCAGACATTAGCTGGAGGCATCTTGAAGCATGCTAAACATTCATTAACATTATGTGAAAACACTACTGCAGTAAGGAAGCCATACATTTCTAAAGAAGATGCCAATATTTATTAGCATATTATTTACAAATGATTACTCTTTCATCATTAAGGAATTTAATGCTAATAAATAAAATTAATTGAGTGCTTACTTTATGTCAGTCAGTATGGTAAGTCCTGTTCATGTATTGTCTTTTCTATTTTTTAAAATGTTTTAAATTATATAACACTATTAAACCCATTTACAGATAAGAAAGAATAAAATTTATAGAAAATAATTTGCTAATGACAATAATTCTAGTTAGTGACAAAGATAGGACTTGAACTAAGTATGTCTGACACTCAAACTCTTAACTACTTTCTATCATTCATCCATTACTTAGTTAATTAATTAAAATAAACTTGCCCACTAGTACTTACAAGGCTCAAAAAATGTTAATATAACTGGTAAATGCTAGGTCTTACATGCAGAAATTCTGAATTTCTGATCCCAAGACCTATGTCTCTTTTGGTGCTGCTGTGGCCAAGCTGCAACCCCTTCTAAACTACATGTCACTTTTAGCTCTATTTGGACTTCATATTTGGGAATTCAGAGAAACCAACATATAGTGTTGTCTCTATTTCTCTCCCTAAACTTAGGCTATAGCTTAAAGTTTCCCATTGCAATGTTTCCAATAGCAGAGAACAGTGAAAATGTGTCCTTGTAATATAATTCTAAAAAGCCCCTTTCACAAAGTATACATTTCTTGGAAGTTCTGTTTCCAACTTAAATATTAATGAAGTTTTATATCTTACTCCATAACATAATTATTTTATTTCTATGTGGGTTTTTCTTTCTTTTTCTTTTCTTTTCTTTTCTTTGTATCCAGTTTCTCAAACAAACTGAAGCCTTGGAAAGAAGCAGAATGTGTTTTTTTTAATGCCCTGGCTACTGTCATGTAACAGTAGGACATGCCTATCTCAGTTTGAGAGTAAAAGTGGTAAGAAGTTCATTCAAAATTTATTCATTCATTTATTTAAAAAATACTTATTGAGTACCCACTCTATGCAAAGATGATACTGACAGGATATGGAGATAAATAATACATACTATCTGTCCAAGAAAATCCTAACAGGGGAGACAGGCTAACAAATAATTCTAACATTTACCCACCCTCTATTACTGAATACTGGAGCAGTAAGTCTTAGATTTGTTAATAAAATATTAACACATTCTTTTTATCTAACTTTGTTTCAAAAACGTATGTGGGCCATTTGCTGGCCTTGAATAAGTATTGGTGCCACAGATGTAAATGCCATTCTCATTTGCTCTCTTAGGTTCTCTCTGGGTTTTTGCTTTCAGTGTATCTCCCATAAGCATCTTTATTTAGGAGGGTAGATGTCTGAGACAGCAGGCTAAATAAAACCTCTCTGTCATTACAGCATTTCATATATTTATTCAATGTATTCAACTCTAAGCTCCAACATCTCATTTTGACATTATTTTCCATATTACATTTTCCCAGCACAATTACAATTTGTTGATTATTAATACCCAATCCTTTTGATCAATATTAAGGAGTCCCACTGTTACATTCAACTAGCTTACTCCTTTTTTAGTGGTCTCATCTATCTTTGCTATCCTATCATGAAATTTCAAGGTCTCTATGATCTGCTCGATATGAACTCCCTAATTTAGCCCTTGTTTATTCAATGCCTGCTATGGGCCAACTAAGAATATGTCAACACATATAACACAATTCTTGTTCATTAGTAGTTTATTGTCTTATATACCACACACCATGAAAAAGGATATCAATATGAAGAATTTGTACATTGTGACAGCAAAATTTAAGAATGAACCCTCATAGGTTTATAAAGAAAATCATCATACTGTGAAAGCTTCATATGTAATAACAGTTGTAATGTTTTACTGTATACATTATGTGTGACTATCCCTCAAAACACTCAAATAAGCACAGACACAAATACATACACATTTGTCAGAGTCCCAGTTGAGAAGGGAGTAAGCTAAGGAGACTGAGACTAAGTCCAGAAGCTGCAATTCTATCAGCAGCTTGGGTCAGGACCTCCTTAATTAATTCACATGGTGCCATGTGCCATCAGATAGATACGCAGACTGAGATTCACCATTTTCACTTGGGACCAGGAGCCTTTCAATTCTGAGAAGCCATACTTGAAGTCCCTCTGTATTTATTCACGCATGTTATACTCTAGTCATTGAGTTGAAAAACTAACCCTTGTCCACCTTGATCACACTGATTGCATATCTTCTTAGTAAACCCCTAGATGTTTCATGGTGTTTAGAAACCACTCATTTAGGTCTTTCTAGAATTAGATGTGCCCATTAACCTGGAAAAAAGAATAGATTCATGTGAGTTGAGAGAATGTCAAATTCTCTCACTGGCATCAATGTAAAACCTTGCCGTGGAAAATATACATTCTCTTGAAATTACCAGAAACTCTTTGCATGACCTCATTTAGGAAAGAGGACAGAGAGCTGGAAGCAATGAATACTGCTGCACGTTCTAACCATGTTCAATGCATAATGAAAACTTACAAATTCGATTAGATCTTTTGCAGGGGAAGTCACTCTCTAGGAGGTAAAATGAGTTTTCTAAGGTTTCACCCACCTGAAAAGAGCAATGTCCTCTAAGTTTCCTGGTCATAGAGATGAATGAGTCTAACACATGCTAATTAAAACTGCCACAGAGAGTTGTTCCCTTGTTCCATGGTGAAATTTTAAAAAATACAGATTATAATAACATGTCAATAAATATAACTCAATCAAGCAGAGGCGATACATAGTAATACCATAGGGATTCTTATTAAAATAAATCTTCTCAGACATAGATTGGCTTTTCTAAAACAGAGCAGAAAACTTTTATTAATTGTAGAGGCCACAAGTGAAATATAAGTAGGCAAAGTGGTAATAAGTTTTAGAAATTAATGTATCAACAACTCAAAAATATATATACAAGGTCTGTCCAGAAGGTATCCAGACATGTAATATGAAAAATCGAGACATTTACTGAAGAAGATACAAGATACAAGAAACATCATACATAGGACAATGATATCTCAGTCCCCTTCAAAGTAGACACCTTGGTACTTCACAGTTCTCCCAATCGCCATCGACTACCCTGTCATATTTTCCTGAACTTCATAGATAGTCTGAAATGTCTTACCTTTCAAGGGTCATTTTAGTTTTGGGAAAAGCCAGAAGTTGCAGGGCACCAAATCTGGGCTACAGCAGGGCTGAGTCACCTGGGTGATTTGACATTTTGCCAAAAAACTCTGCACAAGATGTAATGCATGAGCAGGCGTGTTGTTGTGATGAAGCTGCCAATCACCAGTTGCCCACAACCGCAGCCTTCTGAATCATCCAAATAGCTTCCACAGAGGAATGTTCAAGGTTGATGCAAAAATTGATGCAGATTCATTGCTTTACTCACTCAGTCATTTTGAATGTAACATCCACACAGTACACATGCTCACTCAATGGCATCTACTGACCCCACTGACGTACAATGAAGTCATCATTGTTCACACATACACATTCCAGTCCACTCTCCTCGGCTGTCAGGTTACATCAATGTCGCACAAACTGTTTTCATTATATTAACAATTGTTGGACTTTTTCTGGACAGACCTTGCATATCAACTAATTTATATGTATAAGATTGTTATTTTTCTAGGGTCAAGAACCCCCACTTAAATAGATATTCTAAACATTTAGCAATATTTGAGCTTTAATAAAGCAATACACTGAGTATAATTCGCATTTACCATATGGATGTTTCAAAGTTTTCAAACAAGAAAAATTAAAATAATAAAAGAAGAAATAGGACATCTGAAGAAAGCAATTAGTGTTAGTTCATTCAGAAAAGCAAAAGCCAAGTGTTTCCTCCTTTCTTGGTGCATGTCATATCTGTACAAAAAATAAGTAACGTATTCTGAATTGTAACTTTACTTAAGAATAAATAATTACTAAAGGAATGTCTGTTATCTTTTATTATAGATATATTCATAGATAAAGTCCTATATATGTGCTTTGGATAAACCTGACCATTGGTCAGACTTCAAACCAATGATCTGCCTTTTAGTTATCAAGGTGGTTTAACTTACCATTTTGGCAAGAGAGTTCTGGATACATTGTCATAAAAACCAAAGGAACTTCCCAGCTGATAAAAACACATAGATCCAATGTACAAAAAACTATTGGCTATTGGTCTGGAATTATCAGTCATTGTTAAGTATCTTATTTATGTGGACAACTTTACTAAAAAAAAAAAGAAAAAACACCTTTTAACCCATGAAAAGAATATACAACCAACAATTTCCTTTCCTGTAAATGAGTTCTTACTTGGTAAGGTTTCCTTTTGTAACATAAGACCATTTGTTGTTATTGAGTTAGTCATTGTAAATAGCACAAATGCCATGCATTTTCTCAAGCCTATTTTCCTGTTGTTATCCCAAAGAACTTCTGAAAATTCTAGACAGATGAGGTAGGAGAGGGAGAGGCATACAAGAAAAAACAGTAAAAAAGGTAGTAAGTAGAAAGAGAGCAGTCTGGTGATGACTTCAAGCCCATAAACTGAGGAACTATGCCAACTGTCCACCGGAGAACTATTGAGAACTTTCCAACATTATGTCTCCTAATCCTTGGAGAGTCAGAGCAACTATTTTTAAAGGTCCAGACAAATCTTATCAAATAGCAAGTCAATCTACCTTGTTAAATATTTTTCTTTAAATAATTAAACCCATTTTATTGTGTTTCATATGTAAATACAACTGTTACTGATCCCAAGTTCATGTGCCTGACTCTGTAAAAGGCCAAATCTCAAAACATCAGAGTTTGGAGTAAGGAAGGGCTTGTTGATGGAGAAGGTGCCAACTGAGAAGATGAGAGCCCTAGTAGTTCCTCAAATCCATCTTAAGAAAGTACAGAGTTCAGGCTTCTTTTATGTCAAAGGAAGGGGAAAATGGGAGGGGCTGTTTTTGTAAAACCTCAAGCCCCCAGTAGCTAAGGTGGGAGCTATTAACTTGAAGGCCATGGGAATAGGTTTGAGCAAGATGGGGTCAGAGTGACCTAGCATTTCACCTTGTTACTTAACTAAGGTGAAAAAATATTTTCTGGGACATTCTTTTTGCAAATAGGTTCTGTTAAATTGTTGAAAATGATGTCTAAAACAAAATCAATAGTCTGAATGATCATTGGTTAAGGATACTCTGAGCCAGCTCACTGCCCTGTTTGCTACAATAAATTTGGAAGGTAAGATGGTTTAGCATTATTCAATAAAGATCACCATGAGAACACTGGGAGGGCAGTTCTTAGAGTTATTAAAATATTTCAAAGAAAAAATTCCATTAGCTCAGGGGTTTCTCCTAGTAATAGCTAGGGCTGTGTACAGTTTCAAGTTTTAATTGCCTACATAATTTTTCTCTCATTGCACTCCATAAAGTATTTTTTAATTCTCAGCCCATAAGCATTCTTTCCTCTGAAACTTCCCCAAATGCCCATAATTTGACCACTATGTTTTGCCTTCTTAAATTGCTTCAGCATAACAGTAAACACATATTGAAATCTCTGGTATGCTGCTTACTGCTTTTCCACTTACTTAGTGTTACTCCATGCTCTTGGTTATTTACTCTCCATTTTACAAGAATAGCAAGAAAACAGTTGCCTGCTGGTGCGGATTTTAAGTTAAACTGGTGCCACCACAGCCATAAAGCACACCTGTGGCTTCTGACAAACACACGTAGATGGTGCAGTTGTTTCTGCTGCCATGTCTCTAGGAGTTACCAAGTGTAACACAAATGAAAGGAGTATTCCAGCAGTAGAAATGATCCTTCCCATATAATTAAAATACTGACAACAATACACCCCTTCAAGAGCCCATATGCATGTTATGCCTTTTCTTGAGAAAGCACAGTAAATAGCTAGGTTGGAAATCTTTCAGTCAATCACATAATTCAAAAATGTATGTTGTATGCTACTGTACATAAGATATTGTGAGGGTCACAATGGATACAAAGACAGATTCAAAGACAAAACTTAAACATAAGGACCTTATAATCAATTTTTTTGAAAGCAGATGCAAATGAAAATTAAAATAGCATAAAAAGCAAATGAGATATTAATGCAAAGGTATTGTGTTTTAGCTCAGTGCCTATATATAGGGAATAGTCAATACAAATTGGTTGTTATGATTAATATACTAGTTGAGTTGTGCATACAAATGAGTGCTTTTAGAATCTAGATGGGAGCCATCACTGTGCAGTATTCAGGAAACTTGAACAGGTTTGTTAAAGTAAAGATCAGTAGAGTTTGAGACAGTGAACTTAATTAAGGCACACCACCCCCCTACTTAATACTTACCTATTGAAACTTATTGGGTTCAGGAATCTTTAGTTTATTATAAAGATGCACTATGCATGGTCTAATCACTGACCTTCTTGCTCATGAGCAAATAAAAAAAATGACTACTTGGGCTTCATTGAAACTGAAATAGTTAAAAAATATGTTTAAGATGTTCCAATATGAAACATTTGGATGTTCCAAGTTCACTGTTATTTTTCACTGTCATACTTTAAAATTATGCTTTATTATTCTGAAATAATTATAAGAAATAATACAAAGAGATTCCATATATCCTTTACTTAATTTCCCCCAGTGGTAACATCTTGCAATACTGCAGACTGCAATACAGCAAACAGAACTTTGTCATTGATGGAGCCAATATAGAAAACATTTCCATGATGATTAGAGTTTCTTAGGTTGCCCTTATGATCACTGTTACTTCTTTCTTGTCCCAACACCTTCCTTAACCTCTGGCAACCTCTAACCTCATCTCTATTCCTGTAATTTTCTCAGTTCTAAAATGTTCTATAAATAGAATAATATAGCATGTGCCCTTTGGTATTAGTTGTTTTGTTTTGTTTTTTCCCACTCAGTTCCCTGGACATTTGTCCCTGTTTTGCATGTATTGATAGGTGCTTTTATTGCTGACTAGTATTCCATGGCACAGATGTATCACGGTGTGTTCAACCATTCATCTAGGGAAGAACATCTGTGTTATTTCTGGGATTTGGCTGTTATAAATAGAGTTACTATAAAATTTCATCTACAAGATTTGTGTGAATATAAGTTTTCATTTCTCTGCAGTAAATTCCCAGGAATACAATTGCTTCATCACATGGTAGCTACATGTTTATGTTTTAAGAAACTGCCAGACTGTTTTACAGAGTGGCTTTACCAGTTTACATTCTCACCATCAATGAGTGATTCAGTTCCAAATCCTCACAAGCTTTTGGTTTTGTCAGTATTTCTTATTTCAGCCATTTCAATAGATGTGTAGTGATATTTTATTGTGGTTTTAACTTACACTTCCGAAATAGTAAAATTGAACATCTTTTCATATAATTTTTTGCCATCAGTATATCCCCTCCAGTAGAGTGTATGTTCATACCTTTTGTCTATTTTCTAATTGAGTTGTTTGTTTCTTTTGCTGTTGGTCTTTTTGAGTTATATAGTAGAAACTTGTCCTTTGTTGGTTATATGTTTTGGTTTTAAAAAGATGTTCTCCCACTCTGTAGCTTGCCTTTTTGTCAAAGGCTTTTAGTGTGAAAGAAGTCCAA
This sequence comes from Mormoops blainvillei, assembly GCA_004026545.1. Taxonomy (NCBI): domain Eukaryota; kingdom Metazoa; phylum Chordata; class Mammalia; order Chiroptera; family Mormoopidae; genus Mormoops; species Mormoops blainvillei. Next base: position 8,473 of record PVJD01015716.1, read on the forward strand.
ATTATCCATTTTTCTTTTTTTTAAGATTTTATTTATTTATTTTTAGAGAGAGGGAAAAGGAGGGAGAAGGAAAGGGAGAGAAACATCAGTGTATGTTTGCCTCTTGCACACCCCCAACTGGAGACCTGGCCCGCAACCCAGGCATGTGCCCTCACTGAGAAATGAACCAGCTGCCCTTTGGTTCACAGGTGAGCACTCAATCCACTGAGCCACATCAGCCAGGCCCAATTTTTCTTTTGATGGCTTAGACTGTGGTGTCAAGTCTAAGAACTCTTTGCCTAGTCTAGATCTTAAAGATTTTTCTCCTATTAAAAAAAATGTAGTCTTATATTTTACATTTAAACCTGTGATACATTTCAAATTAATTTTTGTATAAGGTGTGAGGTTCAGGTCGAGTTTACTTTGGTTGGTTGGATTTTTGCTTGTGTATGGGATGTCCAATTACTCCATCTCCATTTGTCGAAAATGCTATCTTTCCTCCCCTGGATGGCTTCTGCATCTTTGTAAAAAATACATAGGGCATATTTGCGTGGATCTGTTTCTGGATTCTCTGTTCGGCTCCACCGAGTTATTTATCTGCATCTCTCCTAACAGCACACGGTTGTCTAACTGTAGCAATGTAATAAGTCTTGAAATCATATAGACTAATGCTTCCCACTTCATTATTTTTAAAATTGTTTTAATTACTCTATTTCCTTTGTTCTTTCATATAAATTTTGAATACTCTTGTCTGTATTTACTTTAAAAAACCATGCTAAGTTTTGGATAGGAATTATTTAAAACTGTATACCAATTTTGGGAGAATTGAATTCATTACTATTGAGTCTTTCAATCGATGAACATATACATCTCTCCATATATTTATAAATATTTTTAAATTTGCATAAATATATCATTATGGTTATAAATCTTCTTTGATATCTTTTATCAGCATGGTATAGTTTACATCTACAATTTCTCTACATGCATTTTAGATTTACTTTTACACGAGTACTTCATTTTGGGGGATGATTGGAAATGGCATTGTATTTTTAATTTTTGTTCCCTGTAAGTATATAAATATATAATTAATTTTTATATGTTTATCTTGTATTCTGTGACCTTAATGAATTCATTTATTAGTTGAGAATTTTTTGGCAGGTTCACTAAGATTTTCTATGAAAACAATCATGTCATCTACCAATAGGGATAGTTTTATTTTTCCGTTCCCATCCTGATACCTTTTATTTCCTTCTCTTGCCTTATTAAACTAGCTAGAATTTCTAGCATTATGTTAAATTAAAATTGTGTGAGTAAACATTTTTGCCTTTTCCTGATTTTAGAGGGAAATTATTCGGTCTTTAACACTTTCCAATATTTAAATCTTAGTATTATGGCTTTGATTTCTGTTTTTTATGTCTGTTTGTTTTCCATACAGATAAAGTAGAGGCTATATTGAAAGATCTTGAAATGTAGTATATGTATTCATAGGCTTTGGGTTTGCTCAGGACTAGATGTGATTTACTCCTCTCTTCCCAATACTGTCACCTTGGGCAAGCTTCATAGCCCCTTAAGCCTCAACTTATTCAGCTGTAAAATGGTGCATTACATGTATTCATTACATAAATTTAAAATCAATATTTTAAAACAATTTTTCCTTTTATTGAATTTATTGGGGTGATACCGGTTAACAAAGTTAAACACGTTTCCAGTGTACAATTCCACAGTACATCATCTTTACACTATATGGAAGTCTCCTTTATAATAAAAGTCCTTGCCTATTTTACACAGTTATGAGAACTGAATGACATAAGACTGATAAAATACTTAACACATGGTAAGAATTTCAATTTTAGCTATTATCACTGTTAATATTAGACTACCAGTATCAAATGACAGACTGTCTTATAATAATATAGTTAGAGGAGTGATTCTCAGTGGGCATAAGGAGAATAATCCTATCCCCACCCCAAGGAAAATTTAGAAATGTCTGAAGGCATTTTTGGCCGCTACAGCTGAGGGGGGATGTGCTATTGGTGTCTACCAGTGGAGGTCAAGGATGCTGCCAAACATCCTACAATGCACAGGATATTCCCCATAATAAATAATTATCTGTCCCCAAATATTAATATACTTATAGTTGAGAAAACCTAAACTACCTTAGAGTTTGCTAGTGAATCCTACTTTCTCTTTAATCTTGACCTAAACCCACCTTTTCCAGGATTCCTTCCAAATAGGCCCATCCAAAATCAGAACTGCCCTTAGTCTAGCGCACTTTAAATATTATATAATTTATATTTCTAGATCGTGATTGGATTGCCAGCCAGAGAGCGAATATTTATATTCTGAAACTGCATATTCTTTGGGAATATGCACTTTTTTCATACACATTGCTGATAGTCATTAAATACATTATATACATTTAATAACTCTTCCTTGATTTGGCTTTTTGTGGTCTTGAACTCTGGTCACTTTTAAAGTACATGTTTTTCTTTATGCTTTTCTTCTGAAACTCCTCATGGTTAACAATGTAACAAATTGTCTGCCAATAAGGTTCAGTAACAGTGCTAGAAAATCGCTCTTCAAAATGCAGTTTCTCATATGTGACTGTCAAAAGATAATGTAAATATAAGCACTAAGTGAGATGACACACTGGAGCATTTTTTTAAATCTTTAACTTACATGTAAACCAACATATTACCATTTGGGTCTAAGGGGCAATAAATTACAATCATTTCTTCTCCAGGATCAGATAGGAATTAACACATCAGCTTTCTAACTAGTCAAGTGAATTAAAGAATGAGGTTTAGATGTTTGATGACCTGTAACTATCTCATATTTCTGTTCTACAAATGGAAGATGATCCGAAGAATAGTTGACAAAGCAGATACTTACCTGGTAAGCTACAAGGGCAATCAATGCCTCAGCCCACAGGCTTTGCTTAAGGAGACAAGAGGACCACTTTACATAAGGGAAGAATTAAGTGGTGGAGAGAGGGGCCATAAATATGAGCTGTCTCCAAGTAAAAGCATAAGGATGGGTTTCCTCCTAACCATTAATGTGGAAAATGACACTGTAGACTTTCAGACACTAGAAGAGAAGACACGGAGGAAGTATATTTTCATGTAGGCAAAGTGACAGGGGTTGTGAGGAATAAAGATGAAAGAATGTCCCAACGTTGAGTCCTCCTGACTGAGGTCCTAATTAATTGCCTACAACGGACCCCTCCTGTAAGACTCTAGAATTAAGAAGACTGGAGGAGGGTGGGGAGGAAGGCAGGCAGGTGGTCCTAGATTAGGTCAAGGGATTCTCTGGGGAAAAGTGGAGGGTTGAGAGTCGAATTGCAAATGGCAAAGACAAGCTCTATTATTTAGTAGTATGTGTCTGACTGGCCTAGCAAAGCACAGCGCAACACTTGGGCCTTTGGAGAAAAATAAAATGAGTAGGTAATCAAAAAATTTGTAGGCTAATCCAGTGGGATTTTTTGGTTGCATTCATTTCAATTGATATATAGCTACCATTTTTATGAAGAAAAAGAAAATACTTAAGAAGCAACTGACTGTGGTCAGTTTATTAAAAATTGCACTGTGTGATGTAGCATAATGAATTTTCATGATCTGTTGTTTGCTTGGCATTAAAATGCTGAAGCTCTAAATCATCCAGGCCTGGAAACAAGAGAAAACGTTTATCTAGACAGTGAGAAAAAGAGAATGTGAGAAACCAGCCAAGGCTAATTTTGCATGGATTAGAAAACATGACGAGGGTCCAGCAACTAGCAGGGACCAGCAACCACATGACACTGGCTCTGGTTGACAGCACTTGGCAACAGCTGTAATAAATGTCCTACAAACAGGATGATTCAAGTAAAAGCTGGAAAACATTCAATGAAAAATCTTCCCTCACAGGACGGTGAATGATTTATATACATTTAAACAGCTCTTCATTTCTGTCTTTGGCTAAGATTCTGATTTACCCTTATTTGATAACACTGATTTTAGGTTATCTTCAGGACATAATGTCACCTCGTAAAATACTCTTGTTGTCCAATAGGAAAATGTACTAAATAAATACTACTAAACATCAATTTGGAAAGAAGATATTTTATGCATGGATTTTAAAGTACCCAAAATCAAAGCAGGTGCAAAGGAAGATCTAATGAAATGAGCATGGCTCTTCCAGCAAAGGTGAAGTGAAGTGTTGTTGCACTTTTTAAAATGAAAAACAAAATTATTCTCATTAATTGTGGTGAAAGAAAGAGCCCACATAAGGGGAATATTTGATAGCTTTTTATGGCAGCAAGATGTTTCCAAAAGCACTTCTGGCTCATGGATAAAAACCCACGGTGAAGTCAAGCTTCCTCTCAGATTGCAAGAGAACAGCAGGGTTTTCCAGCATCTTCTCAAAAGGGAGAAGCTTCAAATGCCTAATATGATAAAGAAACAGGTTGTTTTGCTGATAGTTTTTATCAGTAGTTATTTTGTACAAAATGAAATGGAGAGAATTCTAGGTCAAGATTTTCTATTTTTCATTAGGTAACAAAGAAAAAGGGATGTAAATAGATCACTCGAGAAAATTGTTATCTAAAATGAATTAGCAGAAATTGTGATTCAGATGTATGCTGTCAAGACAGCATTTCTGAACCTGTGTGGGCGGGTATAAAATCAACACTAAGATTTGCAAAACTTTAAGGTCAAAAATAATGCTAAACTCATTATTTTAGGACAATAGATAATCTGAGCACCCCAGATCAACCTGGAATAGGCGAAAATTATATATTTGTGCAGGGGAAGAGACTACAAAAAGTACAGTATTTCCTTTTGGATCTATTTTTATTATCTCCATGAATAATAATTTCATTGTGTTTGCCTCCCACTGTAGTTGGAGAAACTTAAGGAAAGAGATTGTCTTCCCTGTTTTTGTAAAGTAAAGCCTAGCTGATGTCATGGCACATGGTGCCCTTAAATATTCACTGCGGAAATGAAATTACAGAACAACTCCAGAATATGATCTCTGTGTCAGATGTGCTAAATCAACACTGTTCAATAGAGAATTCTGTGGTGGAAATTTTAGGCACTGTCCAATTTGGTAGCTGCTAGCCACATAGAGCTATTAAGCACTTGAAATATGGCCAGTGCAACTGAGGAGTTAAATTATTAATGTTATTTGATTTTAAATAATTTAAATGTAAAATTAAGCAGCCACATATTGGACAGTGTGATGCTACAATTTGCAAAAGAGTAAAGGAAACAGAAGGTGTCAGATATGTAATCTGCTATTTAAATACTGCTTCACTATTATCTGTCCCCACCTCAATTTATCATCTTTCCTCAAGTAAGAAACAAAACAAAATAAAACAAAAAAACACCCTCAAATATAAGATTAGATAAAAATCGACCAGTCTCTTCCTTGTCGACTTGCAGTAACCAAATGTCACTTAGCCAATCCTAACCACTGGCTCTGTGCATAGAGCAGAGCACAATGGAAGACATGAAGCACATAGACCTGTTGGAATCCTGAGATGATCAAGTACTTGCAGAGTATTCATCGGTATGTTCCTTAAACCCTCTGAGTCTAAATTCACTCATCGGTGAAATGAGGATTATGCCCTTCGATAGGTTGTTGGGAGGACGAATGACATTACCCTCGATCCTTGCTGCAACGCCTGATACATAAGAGGTAGTAAATAATAGCTGTTCCTACCGCGGCTGCTCTTACGGGTAAGACTGAGCTAAATGCCATGAGGATATTGAAGGATATAGTATAGTTCCTGACATTTAGAACGATTTCTGAAAAACTTTCATTTATTCTACATAGATAACAATAATTTTTCTGCCCCTTCTCCATATGTCTGTAATCCTAGTCCTTCGTACGAAGATTATAGGCAACTTTACAAGACCCTACATGCTTTTGAGAGATTCCTGTCCTACTTACATCTTCACACTCCTAGAACAGGCCCAGAGTACTTAGTGCTTAAAAATGATTATTGAATTTAAATGATATAAAATATAGTCTTCACTGCTGCTACTAAAGGAAAACAAACAATATCCTTATAACACACAGCAACAAGCCATAGGTACAAATAGAAAATGCAGTAGAAGGGAAAATATTTCATCAACTATAGTAATACTTACATTACACACAACTCCTTCATTGCAAACACAAAAGGTAAATAAGTGACCTACAAGAAGTAGCAATAAATGTGAAAGATCTATGGGAAAGAAATTATTCAATTTCTATAAACTATCAAATATATATAAAGGAGACTTGAATTAATGCAAAAGCATACCTTGTTTCTGGTTAGAAGATTAAGTGTTGTAGGGAGCATAGTACTTTTCAAAATCAGTGGTTTGTGGAGAATTTTCAAGAAAGTTTTGAAAAATAAAACTAATACACTTACCCTATCAAGTACTATAATAAATTATAGAACTGTGATAAGTAAATCTATGTAATATAAATAGAATAGACATATAATAAGTGGGATAAAACAGATGAATTCAAAGTGGCCTCCAGTCAGAATAAGAGTGCAATGTAATAAGTCAGTCAGATATGTGGGGGAGAAAATTAGTTTAGCATCCTGCCTCACACTGTATACCAGTTACTAAAAAATATTTTATTGTAAATTCTAGATGGATTAATGGAAGAAAATCTTGTTTATCTGTTTTGAGGAAGGTAGACTGAACGTCAGAGAAGGTAAATCTCATAGATAACAATATTTGTGTCTATAGACTCAACTTTTTACCATCACAAACATATAAACAAATTAAATCATAAACCGAAAACTGTGACAAAAAGTTTTATAAGCACAATCAAAGGGAAGTTCATAGAGTACTGCAGTTAGGAATTCTTCAGCTAAAGCTCTTGGTTTAAATGCTGACAGGATCACATATAACTTTTCAACCATAGGCTAATTATTCCACTCTAATTTCTTTTCTTTAAAATAAAAATTTGAAGTACTATCCTTATAAGGATAACATGACAAATTTTAAATGTGTAAAACTAAGTGAATGACCTAAAACATAACAAAAATAAGGGGTCAATATTCTTGTTATGTAGTTCTACATATAATGAATATTAATATATTCTCATATAAATGTTTCGAATAATTTTTCAAGGTTGTTACTTGCTAGGACTTTTATTTTCCCATCTTTTGTAAAAAAGATTCATTTTTAATTTAGCCAAATCCATTAGATTTTTCTTTCATGACTGTAGGTTTCCATTTTATTTAGGAAGACTTCCCCTCCTTTTTAACTTCATTTACATGATTATAAAAATATTCTCTATTTTTATCTAATATTTTGACATTTGGGGGTGGGAGGTCTTGATTAATTTTAAGACATCGAATAACAAAAACAGGGAGGGGAAGATAAACATACATTTATTCCAGTCCAGGTTACTGGAGGACTTAATATACGTGCTGAACCTGTTGTTACCAACACGGATAAGGGAAGAATGTGGCTTAACAGCAGCAGCTCTGCCCGCAGTTTGCCGATGGCTCCGATAGGCTCCCATCGGTCCCAGCAGTCTTCTTCCTTGTTGTGCAGCTAGTGAGGCTTTCCTCTTCACAGCAAAGAGCTCCCTAACTCCAAATCCATTTTGTGTAGAAAAGAGGAGGGGATCTGATATAGTGATAATAGCTATATGATCATAACTAAAGGAAATAACTATAAGGAGTCTTTATTTTTTTAATTGTTGTTCAAGTACAGTTGTCTCCATTTTCCTGCCACCACTTCCCCCACCCCACCCATCCCCACCTCCCACCCTCAACCCTTGGTCTTGTCCATGGGTCCTTTATACACCAAGGCACATGTAAGTTGAATCTCATTCTTAGCCTCAATATTGCAGCATAACAGTTCTCAGCACAACTAGAGTCCATGCCTGTTTGGTATGTTCTGTCTGGCATAGGCAGGGAAAGTCTGAAAAAATGGTTTCTCCCCATGCCCCCATGACAAAGAAGGCTCCTGGTTCGAGGGAAAGAGCAGCTCCTGTTCCTAGGTGGGGTCCGCAGCTCGCGGCGGAGGCCAGCAGTGGAATCAAGTGGAGAGCTTGGGAGATCCAGGCACAGCCGGAGGCTGGCCACTTGCGTACTAGGCTTGCCTCGTGCACCAGCTCTTTCCGTAGCCTGGCCAGCAAGCTCCCTTCCCTGCTGCTCTCCCTCCTGCTGCCTGGCCTCCTGAAGCTGCTGCACTTTCTGGGCTTCTTGAAGCAAGTTGCTTCTTTCTGCTGTTTCAGCTCATCCTCCAGCTGGTGCTTCTAAGTCTATGCCTTCTTAGTATCTTTTTGTCCGTTTCCAAGCAGAAAGCCTCAATCTGGGTTGCATTCTTCACCTTCTCTGGCAGGTTAACAGGGTCAAAATGAGGCAAAGGTAGTGCCTTGAATTTGTGCCCCTCCCCTTTCTGCAGTGTTTATTTTCTTCTCCTTCTATAGCTGACATTCTTTGTCTTGATAATCAGCAGAGAAAGGGCATATTTCCACAGTTTTTGCCTCTGGGATATGGGGTTTAAAAGGCACCCCATAATGTGGCAGAGGTTGGGCTCTTATCATTACCAGCTCCTCTTCCTCATCGTGGGTGGGCATTTGGATTCTATTCTTTAATGCAAAGCCTGGTGAGTTGGAGACAGTGACTGGAAGTACTTTCTTTTCAGAAACACCCACGACATCTTCCAAGATCTTAGTTGGGAAAGGTCTGGAATGAAATTCAAAGTGTTCATCATCTGATTTATTCTTTTTTTTATTTTTTTATTTTTTTATTGTTTGTGATTTCTTCTTTGATTCACATTTGTAGATTCTTTTCTCAGGCAGTTTCTTGGCCAAGGTGGGTGCACCTTTAAGAATTCTGGGATCAAGTTTCTAGGCTCTGAATTTATATTGTTGCAGTTTCTTGAGCTCCTCAGCCTTCTGATATGCTGCACTTTCACGGGTCACAGGCCTTGCATGCTGTATGGTTTGCAGCATAGGAGTCTGTAGGTCTCTGGAAACCTTGGCCACAGCAGATTGGGAGGCTAACAGAGTAATATCACCCTTCCTGCATTTCAAGTGATGTCTGTTAGGTGTTTGTTTATAGAAGGTTCTGACCTGCCATGCAGACTAGCTGTTTCATCAACTGTTCTTTTCTTTCCTTGAGACAGGTTGAAAGCCTTTATAATGGTGCGTCCCTTAGTCAGTTGGACGGGAGGTGGAGGATGCTTTCACATTTCAGGTGTTAAGTTCACTTCCTTGTATCCCTCTTGGTTCTCAGGATGTTGTTTGATTTCTCTTCTGTGTGGAAATGGAAGTTAACTGATTTGGTTATTTGTCTCACTGAATTCTTCACAGGTTGTCCTGCTCCTGCAAGAGCAAGTTTCTTGAATTCTTCATTCTTTTTCCACACCTCCACCACCCCCTGCTACATTTTCATGCTTTTTTTTTTCCAACTCTTGCTCCTCAGTACATCTTAAAACCTTCTGCCTTACAAGTGGTATACAAGGCAGAATATTTCTGCCCTTGGTCAGAGAATATTTCTCAGGGGGAGACTCATTCTTTCCAGAAGTATCTTGATGGACAGTACCATCTTCCTCATCTTTCGGCTTCTTTTTATTGTTAGAAAAGTTCATTCTTTGGAGGATAGAATTTCACTCATGATTACAGTAGGAGTACATCTCTTCACTTTCATTTTTATATGTTTTTCTTTCTGTGCCATATTCTTTCAAGTAGAGAGTCTAACAGATTTTCTCTGAGGCTGGGATGGAGTATTTCTTGAGGTGGTTCCCTTGACTTCCAGGGAAAAGCAAGCATGTGAGGGAATGAACTCTTGCTCCAGGTTTTCTTCTGGGGTTGTCAACTGCTCTCAAAATGTGACAATTTGCCTTTCTCAAAGGAGATTTTCCTGAAAAAACCGTATTCCATTCTTCCTAGGAAACTCATTCTTCAGTTGGCTGTGTCTTCCTACCAAGAGTCTATGTTTAGGGTACCTTCCTGCTTATTCAAAGATGTAAAATTGATGAAGTCTCTGGGAGCATCACAAGAGCAAGACACTTTGTGACATTGTCCCCACCCATGATTTATTCTATAAGTCCATTCAAAGTTACAATATACCTTCACCTCTCTTCTGAAGCCTTGAAGTTTAGCAGAAGCACCACGGGATTCATTCAGTACCATTGAAAATTTGAACTCAGGTTCTCCAGTACTAATATTTTGATTTTATATAGATGACCTAATTTTATTTCATTTGAAATAATTACCTGATTGTCACAACACTATTTCTTGAGCAGTCTATTCTTTCCAAAATGTTTTAAATGCCATTTATTTAAACTATATTAATATTTATTCATATGTATTTTTCTGGATTCTGTAATGTTGAGATTTTAATTGGAATTGCTGTAAGTTTCTAGATTAATTTGAGAAAATTGACTTCCTAAAAAACTGAGTTTTAAATGTTGAGACAATCTACTTCTCTAATTATTGAGTTATTTTTAGCATCACACATTTGATAAACTTGGAGTTTCCTTCAGATGGGCATCATATGTTCTTTTTTTCCATTTATTCTCAAGAGTTTTTTGTTATGTTATCATTGTTGGTATTACAAATTATATTCTTTTGCCACTGTATTTTCTAATTGGTATTTCTGCTTTATATACATTTTAAAAAACTATTGAGCTTGAAGAACTTACTATCTTGCTGAGTAATTTTGTTACTTCCAATATTGTTCAGTTGATTCACATGAATTTTCCTGTTAGATCATCTCATCATCCACAAGTCAGAGGGGCTTCTGGAAATATCTTGCTGCCATAAAACCTACCAGGTATCCCCCCCTATGTGAGCTCTCTCTTTATGCATCGCTAGTAAAAGTAAATTTTATTTTTCATTTTAAAAAGTACAACAGAGCTTACTTCAGCTTTGCTGGAAGAGTCATATCCATTTCAAGAGCTTCCTTTTTGCACCTACTTTGGTTTTGGGTATTTTGGAATCCATGCTCAAAATGTCTTCTTTCCAAATTGATTTTAGTGGTGTTTATTTAACACATTTTCCTATTGTGTCAGTGGTGACATAACCACATGGAAACACTCACCAGAGCTCTTACTTTGAGAATATTTTTCTTATTCAACAGCCCATTGGTGAGACAGGTGACACATCTAAAATTTGGAAGCCTAGAGGAATATGCGTGTGCACATATATGTATCTTGATGTTGTAACATCACTAATTTATCATTCTTTATTTTTATGCAGTCTGATGCTTTCAATAAAAACTTCAAAGACAGTATACATAAGAGACTTCCTTAAATTGTATGGTCAGTAGATCAACCATTCTTTTGATTAACAGTTTCTGACTATCCAGTATGCGTGAGTCACTATTACACTCTGGGACTGCAATGAGAAAAAAGATATAGTTTCTGCTCTCAAAGAATTTACTCACCAGAAAAATTTAAATATTTTCTATGTGAATCTATCTTGGCAATCAAGGTAGTGACAGATGTCACAGCCAGATTATTCCTGAGTCCAAGCCAACCATTAAACCACCACAAGTTTCTTAGCAGTTCCAAGTCAAAGACATTAAAATTTTATTATACAAGGAAACGTGAAAATAACTGGTAATCTCATATCCCTCAGTTCTTACTTTATTAACAAATATTTAGCTATTCATTTTAAATAATTTCTATAGACTATGGACTATGTAGTAGTAGTCTCCCCTGTCTTTTTATTTTTAGCTCCTACCTCTACTTTTTATGATAAATTATTTCTTTTTGTTATAGCCTTTCTTTCCAATGTAAGCTGTTTAGTGTAACCTCCAATCCTGCAGCTCTTCCTTCTGCTATCCTAATGCATAACAGGGCACTAGAAAGCTAAACAACAAAACCCTGTGAGGTGGAATGAAGCCTGAATATCATCATGTTATTTTAATCCTGGTTACCCAAATCTATTTTTTAAATCATGTAACAACCCTAAAGCATCTTTTTAAAAAAGTAAAAAAATTGGAAATCTTGCTGCCTGGGGCCTGATTCAGCAGTTATACCTCTAAAATTCTTCACTCTCCACCAGTCCCCCTAGTAGCTCCTACCTGCCTAAAGTGAGAAAATAATAAGAAGAAACATTTGTTGAAGGCATATAATGTGACACGTAAAATTCTAAGTGCTTTATCAGCATTTACTCATTTAATCTTTATAACACTGTCATGAGGCAGCACTTTTTTTTTCTTCTTTTATAGATGAGGAAATGAAGGGTTAAGTACATTGTTCAAGGCATTAGACTAGAATTAAAAAACAAAGCCAGGATTTGTATCCAGGGAGTTAGACTTTAAAGTTATACTCTTAAACACCCAGCTACTTAAAATTATCTGTAACTTGCTTTGGTATAATGAAGTGAATCATTATACAACTGACAATGAAATTAGAGATTAGGAGAAAAGCTTTGAAAATTGATAAAGGAGATGGCAAGTTTATCGTATAGTTACCAAAAATGATTAAAATTTCTTATTCTGGGAAGATGTGTGTGATAGCAGCATACAAAAGTCAGAACCGATATAGTTAAATAAGGACTTGCCTAATTAATTTTGGAATATCGGAATTTAAAGGGGACTTAGGAAATTTAAGGAATCGAGAAGGTGTAAATAAAGGAAGGCATTGCACAGCAGCCAACGACAGCAGACCAGGCTTCACACTGTGCATTTATAAGCATTACTGTTTCCCACTTTTCAAATGGAGAAACAGATTTAGGTGGATTAAGGATTCAAGTCTTCATTTCTCCAGCCCTATAGTCCTAATTCCTAATCCTGTCATCCTGCCTCTCATAGACCCCCTCATATTATTGAGTCAACAAATAATGTTATTAGCTAACACATACATAGTGTAAACCAGGGCCATTCACCTTCAAAGAATTGATAAATGTTAGCTCATTTAATACTTATCACAGCCTCATAAATTAGTATTATCTCCATTTTACAGGGAAATTAGATATAGGGTGGTTATATAATTTGTTCATGAGGAGGCTGATTCATAGAGCTGGGTTTTAAACCCTAAACATCTAGCTCTGGAATCCAGGTTCCTAACCTCTACACTAAACCACGCAGTAAGGGGAGCTTTAACTAGATCACTGTTTTTCAGTGTGCGTCCACAGTATTAATGGCCTACATATACAAAGCAGTTGTGTAGTCAAACTAGTTTATTTTTGTCAACATATCAGATTCTTTACTAAGAAATTGTGAAATGAATCTTGTATAAATTATTATCAAGGTTAAACTATATAACATTGCAAATAGCCATCAATTTTAGATTTACAAAAAGGGCAAGAAGAAACAGGTTTTGGTAGGCAGTATCTCTAAACAAATGGTTCAATAAAATATAAACATTTTAGGAAATCTTAATGTAGAAAATTCAGAAATCGATCTCGTCTTTCACCCCATCACTAATAAAGAATAAAATTGAAACCAAGGGAGGTACTAAAGCTTCCTTTGACACATAGGTATTTAACTATAACTATCCTGTGTTAAGAGTAAACTAACAACTTCATTCGACACCTTCCAGCATTAAAAGACCTTTTTGATGACATTTACTAATGATTTGCAATAAAAGAATACCAATATAATTATGTTAGATCCAAAAAACCATTCTGTCCTGTACATTCCATTGTGATCTGGTAGTCAATATCCTTCCCCCTTTCCCTCACTGGCTCACATAAGCAGAGCCTGAATATCATTATGTGACAGGGTGGGACTGACCCACTTTTGATACTGCCTCCTGTGGAGGTTTATATGAGTGCAGAGCTGATCACTTTCATCAGCACAGCACAACTCCTCTGAGCAGCCAACACAGAAGTGTTGTATATTTGATAACTATGCATAAGAATGGCAGTTAATTTCTTTAGGAGTTTAATTTAAACCTCTCTGCTGTTTCTAAATGTAAGTGGGAGAATGAATAGAACAGAATGTTCTCATTTTGCAGAAATAGAATAGCAAACTATATATTGCGAGAAATTAGGCTGAATATTATTTTAAGAGTTTCACATGAGAAGTGGCAAGAGGAAAATACCCTTTAAGAGCAATTTTATCTTTTGGTATTTTGGTGTCTTCTCTCATAAAAGAAATGTTTGTGCTATGTCTGTAACTAATGATACAGAGAATAATACAAAATGATTACTTAACAAATGTGAATAAATGAACTACCTCTATTTTGCTAAAATAAAAGTTAATAGCTACTTTGTATACTGAACAACTTCTTATGAAAAAAAAAGATTACACATAAAATTTCTGCATCTGGAGGAAATTTAACCAACTGATAATTTTTAATGTTTTTTTCTATACATATAAACACCAACACAGAGAAAGTAATGAATATATACTTATTAAATTGATTTGAAGTCTGTGAATTAAATATATATGTAGATAATAACTCTGTGTGGTTTTATACAGTCATACAGTTAATAGTGTATAATCAGTTATGAAAACAAATGTATTAAAACATGAATTACTTTCAGATTCCCTAATACCTACATATAGGAGTACAACGCCTATGAAAAAGGTGCCAGCCCTTCTCCCCGACTTTGAAACACACGGTGAAATAAGTTCATGAATTCCTAAGCACAGCAAGGCAAAAAGAACACCCTCAGTCGCGATAGACGTCTGTCCTCTGGCTCTTCATTAGATACAGGACTGCGGTCCGCGGGAGCGCACTGTTAGTGCCCTCCGATGCAGGCATCACCTGTACACACACTGACTGCAATGACGAACTTACCCAGGATCTGAAGCAGAGGAAAAACAAGAAATCACAAAATAAAATTATAGAATTGCCTCTATAGAAACTACAAGGCTAGAATTTAGTAATTATCTTGAATATCTTGTGGGAGTGACTAAAACTGTTTAAAAGAAATAATATACATACAAAAACGTGTGAAATGGAAGAAAAATGGGATAAGTTAACTGGTGGAGGCATTTGGATGGCAGAGAAAGAGGTTCGGGTCATTTCTGTTTAGAGTGACCAGGTGTCCCAATTGACTGGAGCCATTCCCAATATGTGCCTTTTGTTCCAGCATAACACCAATTTGAATAATGCATTATATTGAGTTTGGTATTAGGGGTTTCCTGTATATTACTGAGCAAAGGAATTAGGTGACAGAAAGTCCGTGATAGGAAGATTATTCTACGCTTTTTTGGCACCTAGAACAAAGGGAAGCAGGAAAAACTGTAACAGGTTTTCCCATTTGTATATATGTGAGGTGGCTCTTAGTGAAGAGGACACAAATAGTGACAAGGGTCCATAAAACCTAATAGAAGTGAAATCGATAAAATTTTTAAATGATTTAAAATAAATCATGGTGGATAAAGGATCTCAAAAGTAGATATAAGCTGTAAATCTAGGGAACTTGAGAAGTGACATTGTCAGTAACAGAGATGAAATATTAGTAGAAAAATCTTTT